>JAFEMH010000734.1:415000-640677 GCA_022495995.1 Adenophora triphylla var. japonica
GTTCAATTCTCCTACCATACCCATCTCAAATGTGGAGGTCATGTAACCATCAGGACTTGACCTGATGGCCAGAGCATTGGGACACCAACACGGAGGTCCTGGGTTTGACTCCCCCTAGTGGTTAGAGTGGATGATTATCCCTCCCTAGTTAATATTAGGCGCCTCTGGGTGGGGATTTTAAGGGAATTTCAGAGAATTGATGGACTTGTTAGTAAATTGACTTACACAAAAAAAGGGGCTTGACTCTGAAGTGGGCAAGCCTCAAAAAAAAAATGTGGAGGTCATGCTTTTCATAAATGCAGTTAACATGGAATCTGAACTTGATCCAAACACTATGTCATCCACATAAATTTGAGCTATAATTATCTCCCTTTTCACAAATAATGTTTTATCTACTTCACCTCTCTTAAATCCTAGGTGCAGAAAATGGTCAGTCAACCTACCATACCAAGCTCTAGGGGCTTGTTTAAGCCCATACAGAGCCTTTTTCAGTTTATACGCATGGTTTGGGTATTCATGATCCTCAAACCCCTTAGTTTGTTCAACATATGCCTTTTCATTCAATACCCTATTCAAAAAGACACTCTTAACATCCATTTGATAAAGAGTTAGCTTGAGGTAGCAGACTATAGCCAATAAAAGTCTTATGGACTCAATTCTGATAACAGGGGCAAAAGTTTCCTCAAAATCAACCCCTTAAACTTGAGTATACCCTTGAGCCACAAGTCTAGCCTAGTTCCTAATAATTACCCCCTTTTCATCAGTTTTATTTTTGAAAATCCATTTTGTCCATATGACATTCCCATGAGAGGGTCTAGGAACTAGGGTCCAAAAATCATTCTTTTCAAACTAACTCAACTCTTCTTGAATGGCCAAAATCCAGTCTACCTCCTTTAAAGCCTCATTTATGTTTTTAGATTCAATATTTGAAACATAACAACAAAAACTTATCTTGGAGAATGCTGATTAGCAACTCCACAAACCATCTAGTTGCATGTAGTTTACCTTTCCCTTTTGCCTATTATTCACCTGGTCATCCACATCTCCCACTACTTATGAGGTGGGATGATTTTTCTGGATTCTTGAAGGAATATCCCTTGATCTGTCCACACACCCATCCTTATCACATTTTGGAGTATCATCGTTGTCAGATTCAAAAGAAGTGTCCTCAAGTTCAAAAGTTTGGGAGGATGTGGGGACAGATGTGGGTGTGGATGTGGATGTAGATGTGTCCACATCATTAGTCACATCTTTCTATGCTTTAGAATTTGTTTCAGTCTGAGCTCCTTTTTGTTGCACCACAACATCTGTGTTTGTATCTTTACATTCCAGCAAGCAACCTGAAATGTAATCATCAACAATTTTGAGGTTAAGATCAAGTGAATCATCAAATAACACATTTGCAGATTCCATAATAGTTTTTGTTTTTAGGTTGAACACCCTATATGCTCTACTATTAGTGGAGTAGCCCATGAATATTACTTTATCACTCTTGGAATCAAACTTGGACAATTATTCCCTATTATTGAGGTTGTAACAGATACAACCAAACAAATGAAAATACTTTAAAGTAGGTTTCTTGCCAAGTAGGATTTGATAGGGTGTCATAGTGCTCTCAATTCTGAGAAACACCATATTACCAATATGACAGGCAGTATTCAAGGCCTCTGCCCAAAATTTCTTTGACAGTTTTTTGGAACTTAGTGTAGCGATAATTGCCTTCCTTCTTTTCATTTTTTGTTTTATTTTCGAGTCGCCACCTATATTATTATGGAAATATAGAAAAAATCTTTTTTTAAAAAAAAATTGGGTTCGGAGCTTAAGTGATGAATTTGGAAGGTCAAGAAGCACCGCATCCACCCAATCCGAAGATCAGTCTTAATAAAGGGGGTTTTCAAGTAAAAATCATTTTTAAAAGAAACAAACAAAAGCATCCATTTAATTAGATTAAACGGAATGTCGGATTGATTGCTTCGAGACCGTCTCCATGATTCGGAGAGGCTCTAGGCTGATCCTAGATTCAATATGCTATACCACTCTAATAATCAATTAGAACAAGTAAAAAGATGAAGGAAGATTACCTTCGGGTTTAAGAAGTGATTCGGACAGAGTTTCGCCTCAATCCTAGACTTGAATCTCGATGTTCGTTGATCAACAAGGTTGATAAACGAACTTTATGTGTTTCAGGGGGAGATTTACAGGAATCTTTCAATGAGAGTAACCAGTAAAATGTCGAAAATCGACCGGGGTCTGAAATACTGAAAATCATCAAGTATTTATAGGGGTTTTAGGAGACCAAAGTGGATTGGGATTCCTCCCAAGGAAGCTTCCAGAATCCTAAGATCAGTAGAAATCCAGATTAGATGATATTTATCAAGAAAAGAGGTTGAAATTGACAAGGGAGCTGATTCTGCACATCCTGCAGAAGGTTAGTCTCGCGCGAGACACGCCATGTCCCGTGCGGGACAAGGGTCACAAATGACAGATTAGTCCTCCCCTTGTTATCTCGTACGCATTTTAGTCCAGACTAACGCCTGTTAGTCAAAACTTAACGAAACATGACGAAATGGTGGATTTCTACTCCAAAACCAAAGGCGAGACTTAGAGTGGTATAACTTTGCCACGATAGGTTCAGAATGGGGTGTCTACAGAGCCCCTCGGCGATAAGTATTATGGAAGAAGTCATTTCGTCGATAGAAAAGATATTATTCTGGACATCGGGATGGTCGAGCCGCACGGCTACTTACGTATCTCTATCGGAGAACCAGACCAAAACATAGTTCTACTCCAAAACATAAAAAGGCTGCTTTAGGTATTTTGAAAATCATTTTGAAAATCGAGGAGATTTTATTTTTGAAAAGGCAAACTCATACTGAGGAATCAAATCAAGACCCAATTCTTAATATACCTGTCTGTTTGAAGATTCGCCTATCTTGGCTCCGAACCTGCGGGGAAATATGTTAGAAGACAAAGGTTTACCTGTCCGGTCCTTCGTATTCTGTTGGTTTTGTGACGATTCGCCTATTGGGGCTCCGAATCGGTCTTTTGCTGGGGATGACGATTCACCTGTCAGGGCGCTGAATCGGGCTTTTTGACGACGATTCACCTGTCGGGGCTCTGAATCGGGCTTTTTGATGAAGATTCACCTGTCAGGGCGCTGAATCGGGCTTTTTGATGACGATTCACCTGTCGGGACGCTGAATCGGGCTTTTAATGACGATTAGGGATGGCAACGGGTCGATTCGGGTCGGGTTTGACCTAACCGGACCCGGCCCGACCCAAAATGGCTGAACTCGACCCGAACCCAAACCGACTTGTAAATTTGGGAAGTTGATTATAAGTTGTAGGAATTAATATATTTTCTTTCTGTACAAAAATAATGGTCCATTTGTAAGAGAATTTATCTCAAAATATAATATGGCTGTCTAATTTTAATGAAAATTATTACATCAATTTTATATGTGCCTGTATGCTATAAAATTATTATTTTTATTTAAAAATACAACACTTGTTAATTTGATATGAAAATGATTATTGTTTTTTTCACATTTTCTATAAACCAAAATATGAACAATCACTGAAAGGATGAAAAACTAATTATAATTATAATTATAGTATAATTTTGACAATTATTAACTAAGTCGGGTCGGTCGATTACTATTGAAATACCGAACTCAAACCCGACCCGAGTTTTAAAATATGACTACCGAATCCGACCCGAACGGGTCCGATAAAATTGACATCCCTAATGACGATTCACCTGTCGGGGCGCTGAATCGGGCATTTTGATGACGATTCACCTGTCGGGACGCTGAATCGGGCTTTTGATGACAATTCACCTGTCGGGGCGCTGAATCGGGCTTTTTGATGACGATTCACCTATCGGGGCTCTAAATCGGGCTTTTTGATGACGATTCACCTATCGGGACACTGAATCGGGCTTTTGATGATGATTCACCTGTCGGGGCGCTGAATCGGGCTTTTGATGGAGTGGTTTACTGTCTTCGATCAACCAAGAGATAATTCGCCAATCTGGGTTCCGAATTATGCAGAATGAGTTGATCATTGGATCAATCATTTTGGGCAACTTGACGATGTATCGGGCAATCATGCGTACGCCACGTTCAACTCGTTTCGTGACTTGCGGTATCGATTTTTTCATGTTTCCTTGCTAGGGTATCACTTTCAAGGGTAAATGTGTCAAAATTTTGAATTTTGACGTTGCGCAGAAGCTTATTGTCAGGGACAATTTTGTCTTTGTCCAGGAGGTTTGTCTCGCGCGTGACAACTAGTATCGCACGGGACAAGGTCTGTCGAGGCAATAAAACCAGCAGCAGCCTATTCATTTCAAACACTCCCATTTTCAAACTTTCTCTTCAAGTTTGAACCAAGAGCATTTTTCTCTTAAATTTCTGTGATTTCTTCGCTGATT
Source organism: Adenophora triphylla var. japonica (assembly GCA_022495995.1). Classification (NCBI taxonomy): domain Eukaryota; kingdom Viridiplantae; phylum Streptophyta; class Magnoliopsida; order Asterales; family Campanulaceae; genus Adenophora; species Adenophora triphylla. The sequence goes on from JAFEMH010000734.1 coordinate 419,433, forward strand.
TCTCCTTGTAATCAACTTTCCATCTCTCCCCTTCTTCCATAATCAATGGCTCACGAAAGGAAAAGTTCACCATTTAGCAGTCATTTGCTTGGGAAGGATTATTCCCGTGACGACCTTACTTTCGATCGTCCTACACATATTTCACATGCTATTCGTGAGGGCTTGGTAAGAATCTCTTTCTCGAACTCATTTCATGCTTTTCATTCCATCAAACTCTGTTTTGAATCCCCCAATTCATCAATTTGGTCATTTCTTTCCTTTGTCAAGAACTTGGTTCCACGTTGATGCATGCTTTGTTTCCCATGTTTTTGTTGGATGTTGGGGATGTATTTGTGTGTATATGAGTACCCTACATGTCTTGGATTGTAGGAGGGATTGATTTGGGTAGCCAAATGCAATCTTGGGCACGATTTTCTAGTATGCACGTCAAGTGTTCGATGAAATGCCCAAAAGAAAATTTTCTTCTATTTCCTCGATGTTTTTGCTTTAGATGACCTCTGACATTGTTTCTTTGTCTGTCTTTTGTTTCGTAGCCGTATAGATCAACTAAGAACTGTCGTGGTAGTGTGAAATTCGCCAAGGATTTGTGGGACAAAGTCGGGGCCTTGGACGGGGTCCAAGCTAGGGTGGTGCAGACGGGGCTCCACGCTTTTGTTGACAATATTCGCAACATGAGGCGAACACCTCAAGTCCTTCAAGCTATTCGGGAAAGGTGGTGGGATATTACCCACACAGTTCATCTTCATTTTGGGGAAGCTACGATGACCCCTACTGATTTTCTGGCTATCACTGGGTTGGAGTTTACCGGTGCCGCTCTTCCGATGACCGGAGGTTTCAAATCGGCGAGTCCAGCCGAGTGGAGGTGGCTGATTGTTTTTGTCCCTAGAAAAATCAAGGGATTTGCTGTTGAGCTGTCGCCTCTTCGTGATCAGTTCGAGGCCTATGCTGACAAGGCCAGTGCGGTCACAGACCGAGTGGTGAGGGGTGCTCTCTGGTACATCCTATCAGAGACCATCTTTGCCAATCATTCCTCCACGGCTCGTATCGCTCTTTTGGGGCTTTTGGAGGATCTTGACCTGGTGAGTACCTATGACTGGGGCTCAGCCGGTCTAGCTTTCTGCTATCATGCCATGGATGAGGCATGTAGGCATACCAAGGATACCATGTCGGGGTATTCTTACGCTTGGGAGGTACATTTCTGATTCTATCTTGTCGTTTACCTGCACCTTTCATTTGTGCTTTGTACTGAATCTGCTCTTGTTTTCTTGTATAGATATGGGGATATGCTGTCTTTTCACTGCATAAGTTCGAGCTGAGTGAGCTTATGCCTCAGTTTTCGGATATCAGGAGGTGGAGCCACTCCAACCGCACAGTGGACGAGGAGGAGGGGGAGGATTGGACCCTGGCTGTCGAGGAGGCGCGGGCCTTGTTGGACAATTTCAGTTTTGAGCGGCAGGGCTTATACCCGTGGACCTTGTTGGAGCATAAGGTTCATGGCGCGTGGGCTGTCACTGACACGCATAGGATCTTGGTATCGTTAGAGGGGGATACCATGTACTTGGGTGAGAGAGTCTTCCCTCAGCATGGCTGGAGTTCACTTATTCGAAGAGTGCCGGAGGATCCGCCCATAGTGATGCACCCCTCTCATTCTGTCACTGCCCATGCATATGCCGACTACGTGAATGGATATGAGGCAGAGGATTGTGTGGTCCAAGGGGCTTCGTATGAGGAGTTTTTGCCTCATCTGATGGGTCCCCTTGTGGTTCATGGCAGGTAGCCACGTGCACGAGCTTCCACTTCCGCTTCAGGCTCATCAGCCTCAGGCTCTTCGTCCCAGTATGCGGGTCCCGTGCCCCTTGTGCTGAATTATGGTCCTCCAAGCTTTACGTACATGATGGGAGGCATGAAGATGATGGCCCACATCCTGATCCCGGATCAGATTCCTGAGGGTTATCGTCGCCCTCCTAATGCCTCTTCGGTGCATTTTTTTCTGTTTTATACTGCTTCTTGTATCGTCCATATATGTGTATATGTTCGATTCCTTCTGAGTATCTCTCTTTGTTAATAGGTCATCATGTCCGCGGTAGATTACGACCATGGAGCGAGCAGGATGCCTGGCTTGATAGCCATTGTGTCAGACCTCTCCGAGAGGCTGTTTCACAAGGCGGCTTCGGCGGCATCAACGATTGCCTCTGCAGTGACCCCCACTTGCGGAGCCAAGCGATGAAGGATGGACGGTAGCCCCGGTGACGGTGATGATGGAGGTGCTGGCAGCTCAGGAGACTTGATGGCATAGTCCCCCTATTCCCCCATTTATTTTGAGAATCTTCTGAAACTTTGTAAATATTGGCCTGGTTGGCCCAGACAACTTTTTCTTTTCTTTTCCTATACATGTTAGCACGTAGAACAACAACTAGAATTTTCTTGTTTCCTAATCCTAGTTCTAATTAGTTTGAACTTTCTCGACTTCCATGGTAATATCCACGAGGAATGGAAGTGGCCAAACTGGTCAAGCTTTGAGCATGGTTTTGGCATATACACTGCTTTGGAGGGATATGCTTGCAGGTTTTGAGATTTCCTTTGGCAAGTCGGGGCTAGATTGATTATTTGTGCAGAGATTCTACAGAATTCACAGAAGGCTTGTCCCGCGCGGGACAAGGTGTCTCGCGCGAGACACGCTTCCCAGGCAGGAATTCTCTTCTTCTTCGAACAGGATTATGTCAGATTTTCCCTACATAAGCACATGTAGTCCGGCCAAATATTTCATTCCAGCCTCTAAAACTCTAGAGATATTCTGTTAGGATCAAATTATTGCTTTCTTCTTCAACCCTTTGATCCATGGCTTCCAAGGAGATCTTTCCAACGTCCATGATTGTTGATGATTTTTCTTTGCCGCCCGAATTAGTTCAAGCTTTTAAGCAAGCTTCAAGGATTTTTTGTGAGATCGTTTCACAATTAGGCTCGCAATAGGTTTATTGAAGAATTTGGATTTAGAATCCTTTTTACTTTGAAGAACCTCTAACCAGATTGGAATCTTCTGCAGGGTGCTGCTCGATTTTGGGATCCTATTCATCTCTTTAATTTTTCACTTAACGAGATGGTACCCACCGTAGAGGAATTCACCATTATCTTGGATATGCCTTTGACCGGTGAGATTGCGTTTCCTAAGTACGATAGGAACCATTCGAAGGTGTTGAACAAATTATTATGGATCCCCCTTGATACTTGCTATAAGTTGGTTTGCCGTAGATGGATAGATTGCTCTTCTTTTCCCGAACACTTTGGTGGGGATTCGGATGATGAGGCCTTCCATGTTTACAAATGGAACTTCTTGGCCCTTTCTCTTTTCGGAGATGTATTGTTCACATGCAGGGGTGGCTTGGTTGATTTCCAATTGGTGGAGATTATCTTGCAAGCTAGGAAACGTTCTAGGAACATCATTCCTTTAGTATTGGGCGAGACCCTTCATGGTCTTGATGAGCTGCATAAGAGGGGTGCTATGACTCAAGGGAGTCCTCTTTTGCTGACTATCTAGCTTAGGGAACATCTCAAATTGGTAGCCCCTCCGCTGGTGTATTCCCTGTTTATGTATCACATGAGGAAGCTTTTGATCAAGGATCTTTTGGAGGGTGAGTGGGCTCAATTTATTGTGAAGGCTACTACCACAAATATTATTTGGTGTCCACCGTTTTGGAGATTGAACAAGTATATTGCCAATACCAAAGGTTTTGACAAGGTGGTGCTTCCGGGCTTGCGAGATTCCTCTTTCTACTTTCCCAAATGGGTGCTCCGTTAGTTCGATCAACAACAGGATACTTATATTTTTGAAGGAGCCTCTCGTGAAGTGTCCTACATTGGTCTAGAGTTTGCAAAGGTGCTAGCTCAAGCATGGGGTGAAGGGACCAGTCGAGATCATTGGACGAATCTTCGAAGCTTTGATGCAAGCGTTTTCTTATCAGATAAGTACTTGGATTGGTTCTTCCATACTGGTCACCCAAGTTGGGAGAAGATTGATGAGATACGTCATCCGTTGTTAGGAGATTCTTTTGTCGAGAGCAGTGTTTTGAGAAGGAGCGCGGCTCGATCTGATCCTGCTAATGTAAGAGCTAATCCGACCCAAGATTTCCTTGATGGGGATTGGTATGAGAGAAGAGGAAGCGGTCTCCCGGGAAAGATGCAAGCTTTGGATAGGCCTCATGTCTTCAACAAGCTTGCAAAATCTGTTTTCACTTGCCTTGTTGAATGTTCTTCCTTAAAGGGTCCGAAGCGCAAAAGAGATCGAGATGATGGTAGCGATCATGTTCGCCGGCCTACAAAGTCAATGAAAGGCTAGATCCTAGAGAGTACCAAGAGATTGCTTTGACAGATCAGTTAGTTTTAGTTATTAGTATTTTTTTCAAGATTCGTAGCTTAGCAAATTTGTCGTTGTCGTTAGAATTTTCCTTTTGTTATCAATAAATGCATTCAATTAATACAAGGACAAGATTTGATTTTTATTATTTGAATAGACCAAACCCGAAGGCTGCCTACGTTTCTCTTTTACATCAATTAAATAAGAGGCTCAGGTCGACGTAGTTCATTTTTAAGAGAAAATTGGACAAAAATTTGATATCTGACAGACGGGTAGTCTCACGCGAGACAATGCCTCTCCCTCTTTTTTTTTCAATGCACACCCTGGCTTTGTATAGACCGCCTTTTCAAGTTTTCAATCTAGCGGGCTTCTTTTCTTGTGCAAGCTCTAATTTTTTCCTAAGCCGTCCCTTTTGGGATTTTCGACCTAGCGAGCATTTTTTCTTTTTAAGAGGCCAAGTCACGCGAAGTACTTCTTGAGCTTGTCCATGTTGAGTAGCTTTGGTAGTTGATCTCTGTCTAAATCCACTAGCTGAAGGGCTCCCCCAAATAATATCTTCTTTATGATGTAGGGTCCTATCCATCTCGGTCCCCACTTGCCTGGAGGATTAAAAGGTCCAGGGCGGTGTTCGCGCAGAACTAGGTCGCCGACCCTTATGTTCCTTGTTTTGACCTTTTTGTTGAAAGCTATTGCCATTCTTCTTTGGTAGGCTTGAGTGTGCTCGACTGCTCTCAGTCTCTTTTCATCTAGCAAGGCTAGCTCTTCATATCTGCTTTCTAACTAGTCAACTTCGTTCACTTGGTTTTCTATGAGAACCCTTAGTGGAGGTATTTCCAACTCTCTAGGTAGAACGGCTTCCATCCCGTATGTGAGAGCGTATGGGGTTTCGCCGGTAGCTGTTCGGACCGAGGTGCGGTATTCCCAAAGTGCGAAGGGTAGTTTGTTGGGCAAATCCTTTCCAGTGACTGCCATTTTTCTGAAGATGGTTTCGATTGTTTATTTGTGGCTTCAACTGCTCCATTGTTTGAGGTGTGTAAGGAGATGACTTGTGTCTTACGATTTTGTATTCTGTCAAGAGACGGTCGATTTCTTTCTCAAAGTGAGAGCCGTTATCAGATATCATCTCTTGCGGCACCCCATATCGTCATATGATGTTGTGCTTGATAAACTCTGCTACCTTTCGGGCATTCAAAACCTTATAGGAGGTGGCCTCGATCCATTTAGTGAAATAGTCGATGGCTACTAGAACGAAACTGTGCCCATTGGTTCCTGTGGGTGTAACCTTTCCAATCACATATATGCCCCATGTAGAGAATGGCCAAGGGGATGTCATAGTATACAACATGGAAGGAGGTGCATGCTTAAGGTTAGCGTGTATCTGGCACTTATGGCATTTCTTGACCATGTTGGTGCAGTCTACTTCCATGGTTAACCAAAAGTACCCTTGTCTGATGATTTTCTTGGCGAGCATGTTTCCGCTCATGTGGGTTCCTGAAATTACCTGGATCCGGCTGCGTGGGCCCCGACATCTCGCGTGTTTCGAGTCGGGATGTGTCGCTGCGTTTGTTTGGAGGAGTCGCTATGCCGTTTTGATTTAGCCCAAAACATTGAAAAAAGGCTAGTTTAAAAAATTGTTGTTGTGTGATGAGATTTTGAGTTCGGAGGTCAGGTTACGCCTCGAAAAGAGAATAGCAAAGCTCACCCGAGTCGCCTCGTATTCACGAGTCTTTCGATATCCCTCTTTCTTTAAAAGTTGTGTGTGTGTATGTGCTTTTAAAAATGCATGTTGAATATGATGTCTACATTGTATGCTATGTATTGAAATAAATTGAAATAGTTTAGGAAGGAAGCCTTACCAATGTTGGTTCGTGTCTGTCTTCCGCTTGGGAATAGTATTTGAGTTCGGGATGCCTCGAGATTGTCCGGCAGAGTTTCGGCGTGCTTCGGGATGGACCGAGATTGTCCGACAAGGCTTCGGGATGGACCGGAATGCCTCGGGATGGACTGGAAAGGCTTCGGGATGCCTCAAGAATGCCTTGGGGCAGCTCGGGAACATCTCAGGAGCGCTCGACAGGGCTTTAGAGCGCCTCGGAAGGCCTCAGAAGGAACCGAAAGGGACCGGGATTGCCTCGAGAGGACTTAGAGGGGAGCCTGAAGGCTGGGGGAGAGAGGAGAGAAGGGAGGTATGAAGAAAATGAGAGGGGAGCCCTCTATTTATAGGGGTGAAAAAACTGCAAAATGATCCACACGTACCATTCTGCAAAACCAAAATTTTGGTTTTCCTGGATTTAAGGGAATCTTGTGGACTTTAAGGGGATTTTGCAATTATGTTGTCTGGGGTGCAAAATGGTCCGTGCGGACCATTATGCAGGCAAAATATTTTGCAAAATTCCTAAAAAGTCCTTTTGCCTTGTTTTATACCAGAAAGGTCCCACCTTGGTTTAGTTGGTGGTTTTTGGGGTTTTTGAAGGTTACAGGTGTTCGGAATCACGTTTGTGTGAGTCCATGGTATTTCCCGTGCGTCAGATGGGGAGCGATCCAGATTGGGGTACTTATAGAAGCCCCTCGGTGACGTCACTTATGGAGGAAGTGGGGTCGTCGATAAGATAAGGATCCTGATCTGGATCGCTTGTTGGGAGAGAAAGTAACCGTGTTGGTCGGTTCGCAAGGATGTGGTGGTGTCCTGTGGTGAGGTGGACATGTCGGTGTCCCGAGGGTGACCGTTTAGGTGGATATGTACGGTCTCACATTGATGGCCGTTTGACTTTTGTCCGCTGGGGAAGAGGGTTCGGGCTTACTTTGATGGCCGGCTTTTGTTTTGTGTTTTGTGTTGTGTTTTCGGAGGCGTTTTGCGCCTTGGATTTGGTGTTTGAAAGCGTTTCATGCCTTGGGATTTGTGTTTGAAGGCATTTTGAGCCTTTTGTGTTTGTTTTGCCGTTTAGTGGGCGAGATCCGGGCTTACGATGATGGTCGGGGTTAATTTTACCATTTAATGGGTGAAATTCGGACTTACGATGACGGCCGGGATTTACTTTGTTGGTTTAAGGACCAAACTGCATTAAATCTGCTGGAAATGGCCTATGGACGGCTAGGGGCAAAGATTATAAGGGCAAAAGAGTAATCTTGCCTGGGATGCAAAGTGGTCCGCGCGGATTCACTTGCCTTATAAAGTGGTCCGCGCGGCTTCTTCTTGAAATCTGATTTCCCCAAGTCAAAATCAGATTTCCAAATTCGCCATTTCATCTTCTTCCCCCATTTCTATCGATGAGCAAGAGAGAGAGAGAGAGAGAGAGAGAGAGAAAAAACTTGATTTTGATCAAAATTTTCTTGATTGAATCTTTCCGAGTTGATTAGATTGCTATCATGGCAGAAAGAATTGAATGAGTTTGTCTTCAAAGGGACCGAGGGGCCGTAGAGATGAGGTTGAACCTCTAAAGGAATTGTTCTTCCTTCTCCCCTTCGTCAACCAATTGACCTCCATGTGCGAGCCAATCTTCAAACTGATGAAGAAGAACGCCGACATCGAATGGAACTCAGAATGCCAAGATGCCTTTGAGGAAATAAAGGCATACCTTGTGAGTCCTCCGATTCTCTGTCCTCCCCACGAGGAGAAGCCACTGTTGCTATACCTAACTGTGACCGACACCGCAGTTGGAACCATGCTCTGTCAAGAAAAGAAAGAGTCACGAGTCGAGAACGCCATCTACTTCATCAGTCGAAAGTTTCAAGGCAACGAACTCAACTACTCAGCCCTCGAGAAAACCTGCGCAGCTCTGGTATGGGTTGTCGGAAAATTACGGCACTACATGCAGTCGCACACGGTACACTTGGTGTCCAAAATGGACCCAGTCAAATACCTCTTCGACAAACCATCTCTGTCAATGAGGCTCGCCAAATGGTCTTTCTTCCTAGCGGAATTTGACATCAAGTACGTGAACCAAAAGTCAATCAAGGGACAGGCAATGGCTGAACAACTGGCTGATTTCCCAACCGACGAGGCTCGAGGCCCTGAACCACAATTTCCAGACGAGGGAATCTTTGCACTCGAAGGCGAAAATCTATGGCAACTGTTCTTTGATGGAGCAGCCAACAAAAAAGGAAACGGCATCGGTATGCTTTTGGTCGATCCCAAGGACGAGCACACCCCAATCGCCATAAAGCTCAATTTTGAGGTAACCAACAATGCCGCCGAATATGAAGCCTGTGCTACCGGATTACAAGCCGCACTCGAGAGGAATGTCCAGAAACTCGAAGTTTATGGGGACTCAGCCCTGATCATCAACCAAGTCTCCAACAAGTGGAAAACCATAGACCCAGGCTTGCAAAAATACCATGCCTGCATGGAGGACCTCATCACACAATTCGAAGAGGTCACCTTCCACTACTTGCCAAGAGACCGAAACAGGTTTGCAGATGCCTTAGCCACCTTGGCTTCACTTGTGGAAATCCCTGAAGGAAAAGCAATCAAACCCTTCAAAGTCGGACGAAAGGAAATTCCCGCCTATTATTGTGAGATCGAACCAGAACCTAAGCCCATCAATGAGCCATGGTATAATCAGATCTTCCAATACCTCAAGAGCGGGGAAACCACCTTCATGAACAAGGAAGGCCCACACACAGAAGGGGTCAAAACCAAGAGCATCATGGCCCTAAAATGCCTCGCCTCTCACTTCGTCATCCTTGGGGACATGCTATACAAGAAACGCTACCATGGACCACTCCTACGCTGCATCAACCAGGAAGAGGCAAACAAGTTCATGAACGAAGTCCACAATGGGGCTTGCGGTCCCCACATGAACGCCAGAGCCCTGATGCAAATCATTCTCAGGATGGGCTACTACTGGATCTCCATGGAGGCAGATTGCATCCACTTTGTCCGAAGCTGCGACAAGTGTCAACAGTTCTCCAACCTCAATCATCTGCCGCCCCACGATCTCTACTGCATGACTACACCCTGGCCATTTGCCACTTGGGGAATTGACGTCATCGGGAAAATCGCTCCGCCAGCAAAGAATCGGTCACGAGTTCATCTTAGTAGCCATCGACTACTTCACCAAATGGGTCGAAGCCAAGTCCTACAGGGTACTTACCTCCAAGAAGGTCGCGCATTTCCTCAAGGAAAACATCATCTGTCGATACGGCATCCCAAATGAGGTCATATCAGACAATGGTTCACACTTCAAGGGGAATTCGACAGATCATTGGCTGAATTCAAAATCACACGCCACAAATCTTCTCCCTACCGGCCACAAACAAACGGCGCCGTGGAAGCAAAGAAACAAAACCCTCGAACGGATCATCCGAAAATGACCACCCGAGGACGAGATTGGCCGCAGAAGCCGCACCTTGCACTTTGGGGCTATCGAACATCGATCCGAAAAGCCACGGAGAAACCCCATTCGCCCGACATAGGGGATGGAAGCAGCCCTTCCCATTGAGCCGAAATTCCCTCACTCCGAGTGCTGCTGGAAAATGACGTCAACGAAGTCGAATGGCTCCGAAGCCGACATGACGAATTGGCTCTGCTAGACGAGCGACAACTAAAGGCCATGGAACACGTCCGAGCCTATCAAAGCAGGATGGATAGAGCTTTCGACAAGAAAGTCAAGTCCCGAGACATCAGGGAAGGCGATCTGGTACTCAAAGAAAAGCCTCCCACTCGAACCAACCCACTGGGAAAATGGGAACCCACATGGATCGGCCCTTTCGTGGTTCAAAAGATCTTCTCCGGAGGTGCCATGAAGCTGACAGACCTAGACGGCAATCCTTTCATGAATCCAGTCAACGGAAGCAAACTCCGCAGATACTTCGCCTGAAGAAGAACAACTGTGCATCTCTTGGCACTCCATGTAGTGTCGAACTACGCAGACCTGAGCCCTCTAGTCCGGGGGAACGTAGGCAACCTTAATTGGTCCGGTCTAAAAATACACAAAAAAGTCAAAAGTTTGAATGTCAATCAAGACCTCCATCAAGCTATGCACTTTTCAAGAGCACGCCCCAACGTCACCTTGACCAAGTCAAACGACCGCGGCAACATCAAAGGACATCCGGAGGTCACTCAACGTCAAACGACTGACCCATGTCTACTTCCAAGCCAGGGGCTTGTCTTCGCCCTCACGCACTTCAAAAAAAAAAGAGAGAGAGAGAGCTCGAGCAAGGGCTCACAAAAAAAAAAAAAAGCTCAAACAGAAGCTGCGAAATTGAGGTCAAGAGCCCGACGCCAACAAAGGGCAAGGAAGCTACGGAAATGACCATCAAACGACTTGTCAGGGGATCATTCAACCTCTCAGCCAAGCACAAAGCCTAAGCAAAGGGATTGCCGTCATGGCCTGCATCGTCACCCGCAAATGCAAATGTAAAAGTTCAAAGATGGACGCCGTCAAGGTTCACAAAATACACAAAAGCGAACAAGAGATCTTGCGTCTCGACAAAGCTTTAAAAGTAAATCACAAATCACTAACGGTTACAACATTTCTTGATGAGTTCAAGCACGGTCTACTCTCAAGTTCACAACATGCTAAAAGACGGCTTAATACATTTAACAAATAATGTGTTTACAATGCAATGAATGGATACCTAGGAGGTCATTCCGCGCCCTCTGCGCTTGTCCCCTCGCCATTCTTCCCTTTCTTCCCTCGTCCCCGCGAGTCTTCTTTCGCTCCACGCGAACCAACTCTGCGTCTCTCAGTCCGAGATCAGGGGTCCTCCCCGTAGAGTCAAACAATCCAGCAGCTCTCAGGGCTTCATTCGCTCGTGCTTCGGCTTGGATCTCCTCCCTGCGAGTCTGTAAAAGAGGACCTCTCCCCGTCAGTCGGTCAACTCTGGTCTCGTAGTCAAATAAAGTGTCTCCCGTAACATCCTGAGGGTCGGACTGTGCTTCGGCACTCCTAAGGCAATAGCTACTACGGCAACCGGATCCCGTAATCGTTACACGCCCGCTCTCCAAAGCCACTTGGGATCGCCCAACACGCCGCTCATACTGTGCCAGTGCACCGAGTCGTCAATACGACACTCTCCCGACGTCTAAGGAGCACCACAGAGGGAAAGCGGAATACTTCCATACCCTCAGAAAATACAAGAAAGCACCTGGAGCTGCCATACAAAGAGGAGCTATCTCCGTAGTAGCAAGGTCATCCCAGCCCAACAAAGGCTCCTGCTTCATCCCAAACTGCCGGGAAACAAGCGACGGAATATAGAAGGAGGACCAAGACAAACCTGGAACCCTGACGACATGGGACCCTTCCTGAAAGACCCTCCTAGTCTCAATCCCCCAGTGCGGAACCCACCAACGGATCTGATGCGTTCCAAGCCGTGCCATCCATCTCTCCCAGGCGGACTGATCCATATCCAACACAAGAGGTCGCTGAGCAAATGACCACGGGCTAAACGACGTCGGAGCCTCGGGCATGGCCTGAAGTCTCTCTCGCAGCCACAAGGTGAGCAAAGCGGGGCTTCCCCCTCTCATGAAACGATCCCCAGTCGCCAGACGGTCGATACCATGAAGAGTCTCCCCCAGCATCAATGGGACAATATCCTCTCCAGCTCTACAGTGTCCAACCGCATCTAGCAAAGCACCATCGCAAATGCCAAGGGAGCTGACCATGAAAAGTGTCGCCATCACGCACAAGGCAAATGCGTCCCAAGAGACATCACTCTCATCGTCAACCATAAACCGCTCCGGCAGCTCAGAAATGTCAATATGACCCGAATCAAGGATCATGCCCTGCACTTCTTCCAACGAAGTACGAAGAAATCCTGCAAGCTTCACGCTCACCGCAGCACCACCAATCAAAGGAAGCGAGATGGCCTCCACCTCCGGTCCTCCAATCAAAGCCCGAAAATCCTCAAAGGTGGGCACCATTTCATTGTAGGAGAAGCAATACACATGCCTCCTAACATCCCAGAACTTCGCGGCAGCCCGCAACAAATCCCAATCAGGAACCAACTCCTTAAAAGACCAAATCGAGCAAAGACGAAACCTTACCTCGAAAACCCATCTCTGATGCCTCATACGGCGCCGCATCCACGTTTCAGCTGCTCAAGGAAGTGTGCTTGCCTCTCCTGCGAAAGCCTTGGCAAAATTCTAGGAACGTACGAAGAATCCATGGCAAAAATGAAGGTTCCTAGAGAAAATGGGGAAGAAAGCTCGAAAATGGCTGCAAATGGGGAAATGGGGAAAGACCAGACACTGGAAAGCATTTATTTCCTTCCCAAAAGCAAGGTTGGTCCGTACGGACCTCTTTGCAACCTAGGTCTGTCCGTACGGACCTTATTGCATCTTGGCCCCACTTTCTCAAAGAAACAAGACAACAACCACTGTTCTCAGCAGGACTTTGCTCCAAACTGCCCAAACACTGGCCAAAGCCATTTCCAGCAAACATACACTACCCACAAACGCACTCTCAGCTCACATGGCATGCACAAAATAAAAAAAATAATAGCAACCATTCCTAGGACAATTCCCGGGAATCACAAAAACGACATTACATCTTAAAATGAAATACTTTTTCCATGCAAATACAAGTGTTTTACTACAGGTACCCATAAATGTCTGTTGCTAAACAAAAAAAGAAAAAAAAGAAGATATGGAAAGAGGGAAAGCAAATGAACCCTAATCTGAATCTTCAGCATCATCCTCCTCACCAAGGTCCTCAAGAGAAAAGTCGGGCATCCCGGTGAACTCGCCCGTCACATCCTCGTCATCAGAGTACCGAGCCCCCTCCGGAGGCTGGTACTCAAAGTAATCAGAAGGATCAAATCCGACGAAAGGATCGAAGAAAGAAGGCTCTGACGAACCCTCACCCTGTGCATCCTGCTGAGGAAAGAACTGGTAAAGGGTCTGCGGCCTCGGCGCTCCCGAAGACATCCCGACATCCATGCTATGCTGCCCCCGCGAAGGTCCCTCCTGCTGCGGCTCCGACTTGGCTCTCGGTGGAGGAACATCTACAGAATGCCTCGAAGGCATCGGCGTGTACGCCGGCACACGTCGCGAAGACCGGCAAGACATCTTCGACGCCATCTTCTTCGCGAAAGACCGCATCGCCACGTAACGGCGGGTCAGCATGTCAAAAGCCCTCCCCGGGACCTGCACAAGCAAGCAGCCAAAGAAACGCTCAGCAATACAATCATACTCAACAACAAAAAGAGAAAAATACAGAAAAGATGCCAAGATGGAAAAGAGTAAGCACACTCACCGGTCTATCAGGATCCACGCGGTAGGCAGCAGGAGCCTGCTCAGGGACGGGTACAGACACCCTCCTCCTTGAGGAATCCCCACGAACATACGTAAAGTCCGGCCTAGGCACCGGAACCTCTGGGGGACCCTGCGGACCAGCCTCCCTCTCCCTCGCCAACACCTGTGGCGTCCTCAACTTCCTCCTCACGAAGGACCCATACTCCTCTCCAAACAAAACAAACTCATCGGCACTCACGCCGCCCATATACCTCTCAAAATCTAACACATCCATATCCCGGGAATCAAGCATCCCAAAAGGAGGGTCCCTCGGAGCCAAGGGAAGCATACCCGGGCCATGCTGCCAGAAGACCCGCTCCCCCAGGTACATGACGTCACAAGTCAGGCCCCGCAGCATCTTCCGTTGCACCGTCACTCGGGAGCCCTCGAAATCATCATCCTCATATCGAGCCCAAGGATACAAAACAAACCTCTCCGGGCTATCTCTCTCCAAATGCTCCTGCACATCCCCGTAGGCGATGGTGAGCTTCCCCCTGCTGGTCCTCCTCCTCCTCGCCGGGCGGGCCCAGCCCAACATAGCGGGATAAGCTGCTACAGCCCCAGGATCTCTATCCCACGGGAAGCACTGGAAGATCTCGTAGAACCACACCTGCGACAAAAACAGAAAAGGCTCAGTGCAAAAGAAAATGGAGAAACGACAAGTTGCTAAATCAAAAACAGCAATAAACTCATACCTCCAAAGCAAAGTCAAAACAAGCCAAGGAACTGGCTACACCCCGGCTAAACCGGTCCAAAGAGAAGTAGAGCTCGGCCAAGCCCGCCTCGCCCCAAGCTATGTCACAAACTCTCTCCAAATCAATCAAGCTCTCCAGCAGAGCAAAAGGAGCCGTAGTCGAGTGGTTCGAGAACAAAGTCTCGGAAAGTGCAAACCACAGGAAGGAGCGCGCCAGCTGCTCCGCCGTCACCTGGCCGGTACCCCGGACATAGGCCCCAATACTGGCCGTGATCCTCATCTCAACATCACTATACAACATGCCAAGACCCCTGCGAGGAACAGGCGCAAAGCCCAGCAGCTCATCGGCCAAGACATCCTCGGCAATCATATCTCGCCACCGCACCGGCCCTCCTTTGAAGGAAAGCCCGGTGATAGCAGCAAAGTCCGTGGGCGTCACCGTCACCTCTCCCCGGCTCGATGGAAGGTGTGGGTGGTATCCCACCAAGACTCGAAAGGCCAAGGAAAACGCTCTTGCTCTTCCTCGTGTCAGAAACCCCGGCCAAGTTCACCACGAACACGCCTGTGCCGAGCGTAGACCGGCCTCCCGGGGCTCGGCCTACCATCCACAGAAATGTCCGGCATCCGCTGCCACAACTCAACAACAACCTCGAGCGATCCCCGAGTCTTCATCTTCTTGGCTTTCCCAGCCAAGAGCCCCTCATCCTGCAGGTAAACACAGCAAAGGTACGTCAGTCACAGTGCTTAATGCAAAATACCAAAAGAAAATCAAAGCACAAAAGACCGTCCCAACACGGCAAAGCATGTATATCCCGTCACAAAACACGGCACATATTGCACATAATTTTTACATGCAACTAAAAACATGACATGCATTATACATAATTTTTCCATACAGTCCGTCACAAAACACGGCACACACTGTACAATTTTCTCAACAGAGGGATCAAGCACTACACGACACATTTTCAAAAAGACCCGTCACAAAACACGGCACATATTTTCCCCACAAAGTCCGTCACCAAAAACACGGCACACATTGCATAACACATTTTCAAAAGAAAAGTCCGTCCCTACACGGCAGATACTTTCAGACAAAACTCGTCACGAAACACGGCACATGTCACATTTTTTCTACAAAATATGTCCCTACATGACAATTTTTTCCCACGTTGTACATACATAAATAGCATAAGGTACAAAACACCAAAACATGCATTTTCATAGAGAGGCACTTTATTTTCACAAATAAAAGCTAATCTACACATTTCTGCACAAAATGCACATATTCACAATATTTACATGCTAATTTTCAACAATTCGTCAAGAATTTCACAAAAGGCATGGCAAATAACAAAAACCCCAAAATGCGAAAAACTAAAACCTAGTTCTAGCATTCAAAAAAATTCGAGCAGGGAATCAAAACGGAACGGATTTCTTACCTCCCCGACGTTCCTAGAGCGACGATTGTGCACCTCCGGATTCGGATACAATACATCCGGGTTCTTCGAAGATGGAACAAAGGAGATCCAATTTCTTTGGAGCTCCATCCGTTGCTCGATCACTTCTTGACTGCGTTGTCGACGACCTCTCCGAGATCCTTCTGCCATTGCGAGCAATTCAAGCTAAAAATGGAGGATTTTGGTTAACAATGGAGGTTTTTTCTCCTTCTCTCTCTCTCTGGTTCACGCACGGAAGAAGAAGGAATGGGGAAAGGCTCGGCATTTAATCCCAGTCAAAACCTGGGAACTGTAAAATTCATACTTGGTCCGTACGGACCTCTTTGCATCCCAGGTTGGTCCGTACGGACCTTCTTGCAACGAGGGGCCAAATTACTTTTCTGCCCTTATAATCTTTGCCCCTGGCTGTCCTAAGGCCTATTTCAGCAAATTCAGTGCAGTTTGGTCCTTAACCAATCAATTCAACAACCGGCCGTCAGTGTAAGCCCGGACTTTGCCCACTCAACGGCAATTCAACCACCGGCCGTCAGTGTAAGCCCGGACTTTGCCCACTCAACGGCAATTCAACCACCGGCCATCAATGTAAGCCCGGACCTCGCCCAGTCAACGGCAATTCAAGAACCGGCCGTCAATGTAAGCCCGAACCTCGCCCACTCAACGGCAATTCAAGAACCGGCCGTCAGTGTAAGCCCGAACTTTGCCCACTCAACGGCAATTCAACCACCGGCCGTCAGTGTAATCCCGGACTTTGCCCACTCAACGGTAATTCAACCACCGGCCATCAGTGTAAGCCCGGACTTTGCCCACTCAACGGCAATTCAACCACCGGCCGTCAGTGTAAGCCCGGACTTTGCCCACTCAACGGCAATTCAAGAACCGGCCGTCAATGTAAGCCCGAACCTCGCCCACTCAACGGCAATTCAAGAACCGGCCGTCAATGTAAGCCCGGACCTCGCCCACTCAACGGCAATTCAAGAACCGGCCGTCAATGTAAGCCCGGACCTCGCCCACTCAACGGCAATTCAAGAACCGGCCGTCAATGTAAGCCCGGACTTCGCCTACTCAACGGCAATTCAACAACCGGCCATCAAAGTAAGCCCGAGCTCCTTCCCTAACAAGTCAAAAGGAAGTCGTACAAGACTACATATCCCCCAGCACAAATCTCAAGGCACAAAACGCCTCCAAAACGCTCAACGACAACGCAAGCACTGGCCATCAAAGTAAGCCCGACGTCACCATCTCAGCATGAAAAGGCCCCTACAAGGCCACAATGATCCCCAACAGACAAACACCGGCGGCCGTCATAGGTCCAACCTTCTCCCCAGCAACAAAGCACAAGGCAATCCCGCCTCTCGAAATCAAGCACAAGGCAACCATGCCTCACAAAAAAGTCTCAAACGTCAGGTTCATACTCCTGAACCAAGCCTCAACTTAAGTTCATACTCCTGAACTAAGTCTCAAACACTAGGATCATACTCCTGAACCAAAACCCCCAGTCAGAAGACGACTCAAGTCTTCATACATGGCAAAACCCACAGTCAGAAGACGACTCAAGTCTTCATACATGGCAAAACCCACAGTCAGAAGACGACTCAAGTCTTCATACATGGCAAAACCCACAGTCAGAAGACGACTCAAGTCTTCATACATGACACAACCGTAGCCAGAAGACGACTCAAGTCCTCACGCATGGCAAACCGCAGCCAGAAGACGACTCAAGTCCTCACGCATGGCAAACCGCAGCCAGAAGACAACTCAAGTCCTCACGCATGGCAAACCGCAGTCAGAAGACGACTCAAGTCTTCATACATGACACAACCGCAGCCAGAAGACGACTCAAGTCCTCACGCATGGCAAACCGCAGCCAGAAGACGACTCAAGTCCTCACGCATGGCAAACCGCAGCCAGAAGACGACTCAAGTCCTCACGCATGGCAAACCACATTCAGAAGACGACTCAAGTCTTCATACATGACACAACCGCAGCCAAAAGATGACTCAAGTCCTCACGCATGTCAAACCGCAGCCAGAAGACGACTCAAGTCCTCATGCATGGCACAACCTCAGCCAGAAGATGACTCAAGTTCTCACGCATGGCAAACTACAACCAGAAGACGATTCAAGTCTTCATACTACCTCCAGCCCGGAAGGCTTTAAACCACTCGGTCCGGAAGACCGTATAAACCTCCCAAATCACTATCTCCGGCCCGAAAGGCCTTAAATCACCCGATTAGGAAAATCGTAAAGTTTCCATCCCAGGACACCACCACGTCCTCACAATTGACCTCAGCGGTCACCACATCTTAGGACACCACCCCGTCCTTACCACTGACCTTGGCGGTCACACGCTACTTCAGGGCACCATCACGCCCACAATTTCACGACCTCTGAACTACGGCCAGGCTTGATTCCCGCCAGGGATACGTAGGAATCCTATCACAGGGTCCAGCCATCGACCTATACGGTCGCCAGACACCACCACGTCCACCCATAGAGTTTTAGTCAGAGGACATCTCCCGTCCTCGTGCACTACCACACTCACCCCACACACGAACTACGATAAGGCTTGATTCCCGCCAGGGATACGTAGGAATCCTATCACAGGGTCCAGCCAACTGACCTAAACGGTCACACAACAGGACACCGCCACGTCCTCACCCTGACCTCCACGGTCACTTACTCTCCCAGCACGCGATCCAGATTAGGACCCTTATCTTATCAACGACCCCACTTCCTCCGTAAGTGACGTCGTTGAGGGGCTTCTGTAAGTACCCCAATCTGGATCACCCTCTTCCAAGCATATGGGAAACACCGCAGACTCACAAACACAGTCTCGAAGACCTATGGCACTCAAAACCCTCAAAAAACCCTCAACCAAACCAAGGGATGAGCCTTTCTGGGATAAAAAGGGACAAAAGGACCTTTTGGGAATTTTCAGGAAATTGGAAAAGCATAAGTGGTCCGTACGGACCTCTTTGTTTTAATAATTACTGAATCCCCTTAAAGTCCACAATATTCCCTCAAATCCCGGAGAAAATGATTACCCTCATGCATGGTTGGTCCGTACGGACCTCTTTGCATGCTGAGGTGGTCCGTACGGACCTCTTTGCACAGGGGACATCATAATTCCATAATATTCACCATCATCACATATTCCCTCAAATCGAGGAAAACCATAAATCTGGATAACATGGGAGGTCCGTACGGACCACTTTGCAGTTTTCTCCTACTATAAATAGAGGGCTCCCCCTCCCTCATTTTACACACCTCCCTCTTCTCTCCTCTCCTCCAGCCTTCAGGCTCACCTCTAAGACCCTTCGGGGCAATCCCGGCCCCTTTCGGATCCTTCCGAGGCCTTCCGAGCCCCCTCGTGGTGCTCTGAAGCCTCTTCGAGCGCTCCCGCGACGCTCCCGCGCTGCCCCGAGGCACTCTCGAGGTACTCTGAGGCCCATCGTGGTACTTCGAGGCCTTGCCTGGTCTTTCTAAGGTGTCCCGGCTCTTTCCGAGTCAAACCGGCGATCCCAAACCACGCCGAAACTCTGCCTGAGTGACTCCTGCCATCCCAACGCACGCCAAAACTCTGCCCGAGTGACTCCTGCCATCCCAACGCACGCCAAACCTCTGCCCTAACACAGCCTACAATCTCAACTCACGCCGAAACTCTGTCCGCAGACAACCGGCCCCTCCCGAAGCAATCCCGGTCCGTGCCGGAACATCATTCCATCCTCAAACACTATTCCCCAGCGGAAGACAGACACGAACCAACATTGGTAAGGCTTCCTTCCATTACTATTTCAATACATTTAAATACGCAGTGTACAATGTAGACATCTGACACAGCATGCATTTTTAAAAGCACACACACACACACACAACATTTAAAGAATATTAGGGGTATCCGAAAGACTCGTTTTTACGAGGCGACTCGGGTGAGCTCTAAGATTCTAATATTCTCTTCCCGAGGAGTCATCTGACCTCCGAACTCAAAATCTCATCACACAAAAAATAGTTTATTTCTAAACTGATGCCCTTTTTCAATGTTTTAGGCTTAATAAAAACGGCGTGGCGACTCTACAATTGCGAAAACAACGGCGAGACACCTCCAACTAACGCTAAATCGGAATAAGCCAGATGCCGGGGCGCGAACGCGCTGCCTCTCAGATCCGGGCAAACATTCCCGAACAGCGACACCACGAATGCGAGATGCACGGGCCTCCCGCGCTCTAGGGCCGGATCCCGGGTAATTTCAGTGTGGTCATTTTTTGGATGATCCTTTCAAGGGTCTTGTTTGCTGCTTCTACTGCGCCGTTTGTTTGCGGCCTGTAGGTAGAGGACTTGTGGCGTGTGATTTTGAATTCGACCCGTAGTCTGTCGCATTCTCCTTCGAAGTGGGATCCGTTGTCTGATATGACCTCGTTCGGGATGCCGTATCGGCATATGATGTTTTCCTTGAGGAAATGTGCGACCTTCTTGGAAGTTAGCACTTTGTATGACTTGGCTTCGACCCATTTTGTGAAGTATTCGATGGCGACCAAGACGAACTCGTAGCCGTTGCTTTCGGGCGAAGCGATTTTCCCGATGACGTCAATTCCCTAAGTGGTGAAGGGCCAGGGAGTAGTCATGCAGTAAAGATCGTGAGGAGGAAGATGGTTGAGGTTGGAGAACTGTTGGCACTTGTCACAGCTTCTGACGAAGTGGATGCAGTCTGCCTCCATGGAGATCCAGTAGTAGCCCATTCGAAGAATGATCTACATAAGGGTTATGGCTTTCATGTGGGGGCCGCAAGCCCCATTGTGGACTTCGTTCATGAGCTCGTTTGCTTTTTCTTTGCTGATGCAGCGTAGGAGCGGTCCTTGGTAGCGTTTTTTGTATAGCATGTCCCCAAGGATGAGAAAGTGAGAGGAAAGGAATTTTAGGGCCACGATGCTCTTGGCTTTGATTCCTTCTTTGTGTTGGCCTTCCTCGTTTATGATGGTGGCTTCCCCGTTTTTGAGGTATTGGAAGATCTGGTTGTACCACGGCTCATTGATGGGCCCGGGTTCTGGTTCGATTTCGCAGCAGTAGGCAGGAATTTTCTTTCTTCCTACTTTGAATGGCTTGATTGCCTTCCCTTCGGGGATTTCTACGAGTGAAGCCAAGGTGGTCAGGGTGTCTGTAAACCTGTTCCGATCTCTTGGCAAGTAGTGAAAGGTGACCTCTTTGAATTGCGTGATGAGGTCTTCCATGCAGGCGTGGTATTTTTGCAAGCCAGGGTCTATTGTTTTCCATTTGTTAGAAACTTGATTGATGATCAGGTCTGAGTCCCCGTAGACCTCTAGCTTCTGGACATTCCTTTCGAGTGCGGCCTCTAGTCCGGCGGCGCAGGCTT
This sequence comes from Adenophora triphylla var. japonica, assembly GCA_022495995.1. NCBI lineage: Eukaryota > Viridiplantae > Streptophyta > Magnoliopsida > Asterales > Campanulaceae > Adenophora > Adenophora triphylla. Next base: position 440,537 of record JAFEMH010000734.1, read on the forward strand.
CGTATTCGGCGGCATTGTTGGTTACCTCAAAGTTTAGCTTTATGGCGATTGGGGTGTGCTCGTCCTTTGGGTCAACCAAGAGCATACCAATGCCATTTCCTCTTTTGTTGGCTGCTCCGTCGAAGAACAGCTGCCATCGATTTTTGCCTTCAAGTGCGAAGATTCCTTCGTCTGGAAATTGTGGTTCGGGACCTTGGGCCTCGTCGGTTGGGTAGTCGGCTAGTTGTTCAGCCATTACCCGTCCCTTGATTGACCTTTGGTTCACGTACTGTGCCGGTGAAGAGGCTTTTGATTTGCGTCTCTTTAGGCTCTTCAGCAGTCCCCAAATTCACTGTGATTAAAACCTTCTCGGCAGCTTGGGCCAGGTTTTTCTCTCGTTTGACAACATGCTTAAAGGTTTGTTTAATGCATTGTTCAATTAATGTGTCTGCTTCTTTATTAGATGAATTGTTATTAATTGTTTGTGATTTAGTTAACTCATCATTTGTTAAAGATGCAATGAAAGGATATTTAGAAAGGTCGGACCTTTTATTGAAAGCGTAGAGAAGATACATTGTTGATTATGGACTCACAATCTTCCGGCGTAGAGCCATCAGATGACTCGAAAGACTTGAATTCAAAGACAACATGACTCGAAGCTAGACTCTAGGCGACAAGGGATTGGACCAGGCTTTATTGCTATTTGCATGTTGTAGGTCTAGAGAGGGTGGCGATGGCTTTGGTGGCCATTCTTCAGTCGATGCCGTTCCCGAAAGATGGCTTGCTTTTGGTTCGACTTCAAACCAGATTGCGGAGGTTTTAGGCTGCTCCTTTGAGGGTATCCCTCCATTGGTGTTGTTGTCAGATCTCGGGGGCTCTTGGCAATAGAAGTCATGGAGAGCTTCCTCCAGGAGGGCGAAGCATTCACTGATTCGAAGTTGATTCTTGCTGATGTTGATTATCTTCATAGAATCTGCTTCCTTATCTGAGATATTTTGCTTGGATGACATTCACGATATCTGAATTGAGGGGGCATGCTATCTCTCCTTCTTGGACTAGGCTTCAAAGGAGGTCGCGCCATTATTCTTTTAGGTCAGATACCGGGATGTTGAATTGGACTATGCTGTGGTGGCTGTCCCCATGAGATCCGAGTGCGTCGACATGGGAGCCGACATGTTCCAAGGTGTTGGTGGTGGGCCAGTTTTCTTCGAAAAGGTTCCCGGTGAAGTATGGGTCTACTTCTTGTTCAAGTTCCATCTGGGCGTCCATCTCTTGATCTTCTTTCATGCACTCTTCGCAGTCGCATATTTCAGAGTTGTCATCCTGGCCCATGAGTTCTTCTATCTCTAGCTCGTCACGGCTTAGCATGTGGATGTAGGGATCTCTTTCGTAACGGATCATGACTGGAGACTCGTCTGCAGAGGAATATTCGGTCATGTCGGGACCTTCTTCTGGGTCATAGCTTGGTGGCCAAGCGCTTTCCATCGTGCTGCATCCGCGGATCACTTCGAGGTTTCCGTTGGCATTAATAAATTTTACACATTGGAGGAGAGTAGATGATACTGCTTTCATCTGGTGCAGCCAAGGTCGTCCCAGCAGGGCGGAGAAGGTGGAATTGATTTCCATGACTTGGAATTTCACTGACTCCATTTGTTCATCGAATTGGATTCTCAGATCGATTACTCCTAAGATATGGTGCGGAGTGGAGTCGTAAGCTCGGATTATTCGAGGCGAAGTTCTTATCAGGGAGTGGTCGACACGGAGTCGTTTTATTGTACACAAGGCAATGATGTTGACTGCTGATCCATTGTCGACCAAGACGTTTAGGAGATAGAACCTCTCTATCTTTATGAGGATGAGGAGGGCCTCGTTGTGTCTGTTTTCACATTTCAGCAAGTCTGCATCTATGAAGGTTAGACCGCTTTCGGCGCTGCTGTTTACTTCAGCCTCCTCCGGGGAGTGTTTGATCCATCCATGGGTGTGTCTCGATCGTGGCAGAGATCGTAGGGAGACAGTCATCCTCAGATTTTCCTGTCTGGATTCCCCGGTCATGGGAGCGTTTGACTCTGGTTTCGCATTCCCAGTCGTAGCGGGATAGCATGTTGAAAGTCTCGTAGATTGCAGGGGACCTACTCTTGCATGGAGTCTCACTAAAGGCTATCGTGTTCACCCTGTCGTTTCAGGGGAACTGATTTCCAACTGTGTTGCGGCCACGGGGGCATTCCAACTTTCCTTCTTCGATTAGCCCCTTGACCACTTGCTTCAGCACGAAGCAATTGTCGGTGGTATGATCGGGGTAGTTGTGGAAGGTGCAATGCTTGCTCATATCCATATTAGGTTTGAGAGTCATTGGCTGGAAATTCTCGAGAGGTTTGAGGAGATTCCCCTTCACCAACGCTTCGAACACTTGGCCCCGGGGCATTTCAAGGTTGTCAAAATGCTGAAACTGTTGTGGGTGAGGAGGATTGTTGTTCCTCGGGATGCTTGATCGCGGCTTACTTGAGCTCTGTTTTGGATGTAGTGGACCACTCAAACTGCTTCCTTTCCTTTGTTTGGGACAGGTGCCGGATTTGATAGGTTTTCCCGATAGCAGTAGGACGAAGCAGGAACTGCTGATGTCTTCTGGAGGCTCAAGGTCTTTTCGAACTTGGTTTCGGCATTGACCACAACACGGAGGTCGGGATAAAAGTAATGGCTGATCAAGGTTCTCAGAGATGGTTTGAGGCAGGAATGGAAGATGTCCATTTGCTCTTCTTTGAAAAGCGGATCCATTATCTCACTCAGCTTCCAATTCCATCTTTTCTAGAATTCACCTACTGGTTCGTCATCCTTTTGTTCGGTGGCTTGCATGTCATGGCAATTTGTTTCCCACTCAAGGTTGGCGCGGTACTTCTCCAGGAAGATTTCGCTTATTTGATCCCAGTTGAAGCAGTTTTCTACCTTTACGTTGAGGAACCACCTTAATGTCGTGGATTTGAGGGAATGCTGGAAGTGATCCGCCATTTGTTGTGGGGTTTCCCCTTTGGCTCTCATACCCAAGACGTAGGTGTCGATGTGGGTCTTTGGGCATTCTGTCCCGTCGAACTTTTCCATTTCTGGCATCCTGAATTTTAGAGGAAGAGGAACCACTTTGCTCGGATCTGTGGGCATAAGGGAGTCCTTCCGAGAATTGGTCAGTTTGCCTTGCATGTCCTTCATATGTTCGATCAACCAAGCCATGTGAGGGTTAGTAGGCTGAGGCAGGTTGCCATTTTCGAGGATGGAAACTGAAGATGGAGGTGGATTGGCCGATGGGATCGCCATTCGGGAGTCTTGGGGAGGTAGTCGAGTTTATACCGTCTCATACCCTTGGTTGTTGAAATTAAGGGCGTGATTGCCCGGACCGCTAAGGGTTATGTTTGGGAATTGGGGAAATATTTCATTAGCCCCAAGTGGCAGTCCAGCGGGTGGAAGGTTTGAAATGTCGGGATGTCCGCTTGGGATGTCTGTCCCTGGTAAGCATTTGGATTTCAGGTTATAGTTGTGAGGCTCATATAGAGGCAAAGGATTGAATCCCGGGGGATACCGAGATACATTGGGATCTGGAGGAGCAGGCCTGTATGTGTTCTGGCGATATTGAACTTGCGGCGTAGGGCCGAGAAATTGACTGTGCTGAGGCGGGTAGATCAAAGTTGCTTGACTGATGCCCAAGTGAAGCTTTGAGCGGGAACTGCTTTGTGTTGCTTGATTTTCGTATCTTGGTGGAGGCGGGACCTGCTGATAGCTTTAAGGAACCGGGGGAGTAGGTATTTCCTCGTCTTCTAAGAGAACGAAGGTCCCATTAGTTTGGGGAACGGCGACGGTTCTCGACGGCGCATGGTATCTACGATCTAGGCTTGCTGTTCTTCTTGGCGCTCCTTGAGAGTTTCGAAGGCTTGCAGCACCTCCTCCATTGTCTGAAGGTTTCTCAGTGTCGGGGTTCCGTTTCCCTCACTGTTATCTGTTGATCCCGCAATGGGGGAGTAGCAGACTGTTCGGACCGCTGAACCGGAAGGGCTGTCGGACCTTATGACTTCGATAATGAAAAGGCGGCTCCCGGGTACTCTCAACCACTCTGGGTTCACTGGAGGGGGTGACGGGTAAGGTTTAAACATGGGAAGGCCTTTTTTTTGGATAAAGGGGGAAAGCTCATGCGACATGCCGTTTCTGTTCTTTTTTTATTTATTTATGTTTTTTTATTGTTTTAATTTACTTAAAACATGTTTTCTCAGAATCCTAAGTTGGTTGAAAAATATTGCTCATCTTTTTCACAACTATGCTAGATTCTGGGTCAGTGGAGACCATCAGTGCGGCTATAAGCCCCTCGTTTTGCACCTGTAATTTGACATCCCGGGGTGGATAGCCCCGGGCGAGGGTCCTGTAGGGAAAGCGATTTCCACCGGCCTAAAGAAAAAATCCGAACCTAAGGACCGAGCCTGTCATGTTCGTTTTAATGCGTCGGCCATGTGAATAGTGAGCAGAGCCGGCACCTGAGTCAAGATCGGGTCGAGAGTTTGGCATGACCTCTCTTTACCTTGCTTGCGCAAGGGATCTATGATGTTAGGCGTTGGCTAGGTCATATTGTCATAAGGCTTGATGACATGGTGTCATGTGAGCATGGATGTATATCCGGGACGGAGCATTGTCCGGGTGTAGCTTTGAAAATCAAGATCGGGTCAAGATTTTAGCATGACCTTTCATCGTCTTGCTTGCGCAAGGGATCTTGAGTTCGGAGCTTCGACTCAGGAAATGGCCGGCAAGGGATATGTATCTAGGCTTTATGACACGGACTTGGTAAAAACCAACCGAGTCTGGACAGAGTGTGACGCAAGCGTGCATGGTTGACACTGGCTAGGATGGGATGTTTGGAATGATCATGTGCGTGTTCGAAAGGCGTCAGGAAGACCAATCGAACTGCAACTGAGACCACTCCGAGTTGAGGTTTGTAGTGTGGAGTGTACAGGATAAGAGTGCGCGTAGTGTGCGGTCACTAAAATTCTTTTTCTGAGGAAAACAGAAAGTTTTGCAGAATTTTTAAATGTATGTACACAGATGTATTATGATGTATTTTTTTTGTATTTTTATTTTTTTTGAATAAAAATTTAAAGCACATGCACACACACACAACAGTTAAAGAAGGGGTAAAATGAAAGTTTGACCCTCATCAATGTTTTAAAAATCCTTTTTTTTTTGTTTAAAAGTTTTTAAAACAAACGTCCCCAGCGGAGCTGCCAACTAAAATTACCCGGATCCTACAGCGCGGGCCCCGGCATCTCGCGTGCGTTTCGAGTTGGGATGTGTCCCTGCGCTTGTTTGGAGGAGTCGCCACGCCGTTTTGATTTAGCCCAAAACATTGAAAAAAGACTAGTTTAAAAAACTGTTGTTGTGTGATGAGATTTTGAGTTCGGAGGTCAGGTTACGCCTCGGAAGAGAATAGCAGAGCTCACCCGAGTCGCCTCGTATTTACGAGTCTTTCGATACCCCTCTTTCTTTAAAAGTTTTGTGTGTGTATGTGCTTTTAAAAATGCATGCTGAATATGATGTCTACATTGTATGCTATGTATTGAAATAAATTGAAATAGTTTGGGAAGGAAGCCTTACCAATGTTGGTTCGTGTCTGTCTTCCGCTTGGGAATAGTGTTTGAGTGTGAATAGTACTCCGGGACAGACCGGGATGGCTTCGGAGATGTACCGGTGTCTGCGGACAGAGCTTCGGTGTGCCTCGAGAGTGCTAGGTGTATCCTCGGGCAGAGTTTCGGCGTGCCTCGGGAGTGTTGGTTGTACTCGGGCAGAGGTTCGGCGTGCCTCAGGAGTGTCGGTTGTACTCGGGCAGAGGTTCGGCGTGCCCCGGGAGTGTCGGTTGTACTCGGGCAGAGGTTCGGCATGCCTCGGGATTGTTGGTTGTACTCGAGCAGAGCTCTGGCTTGCTTTGGGATGCCTCGGGATTGTCCGGCAAAGTTCTGGCGTGCTTTGGGATGGACCGGGATTGTCCGGCAGGGCTTCGAGATAGACCGGAATACCTCAGGATGGACCGGCAAGGCTTCGAGATGCCTCAGGAGTGCCTCGGGGCAGCTCCGGAGCATCTCGGGAGCGCTCGACAGGGCTTCGGAGCACCTCGGAAGGGCTCAAAAGGCCCCGAAAGGAACCGAAAGGGACCGGGATTGCCTAGAGAGCACTTAGAGGGGAGCCTGAAGGCTGGGGGGAGAAAGGATCGAAAGGGAGGTGTGAAGAAAATGAGAGGGGGAGCCCTCTATTTATAGGGGTGAAAAAACTGCAAAATGGTCCGTGCAGACCATTCTGTAAAACCAAAATTTTGGTTTTCCTGGATTTAAGGGAATCATGTGGACTTTAAGGGGATTTTGCCATTATGCTGTTGTGAATGTGGGCCAAAGATCGCGAGTTTTTTGTGAACCGCTTTCTCGTGTGGAAGGGATCACCGCTTCACATCGGTTTGAAGACATCCGGTTTAATTGAAAAATGAAGTCGCCACGCCATTTTGATTTCCTCAAAACTTTGAAAAAAATGAATAGGGTCCAGAGGTTAAGTTACTCCTTGGAAAGAACGTTTGGCGTTCACCCAAGAAGCCTTGCCAAAGGCAAGTCTCCCTAGATCCAATTTTCGTGCTTGTTTTGTGCTCTCGTGTGTGTGTGTGATTTGAAAAGGGAGGAAATGTGCCAAGTTGTCTTTCGGACGTTTAAACCATTTGAGTTGGTTATCGCTCGGGATTCCTTGGATTTTGATGTGTTCGGGATTTTGATCCCGTGCTCATCTTGGACTTATTATCATCATTATGTGACCTTTTTCACCCTCCCGTTGGGATAATCAACCATATTAGGCTTGAGAGCCTTGGTGTGTTTTAAACCAACGTTCTTTGGGACAAAGTCATATGTGATCGGAATAGGGACACGTCTATAGTTCAAGAATGAGGCTCGTTAGAAAGGAAAATCCTTTGCCCATCAATCCTACATCTTGAGATGATTTGAGCTTAGTAGGGACATTTATGCTCGTCTCAAGTGATGATCGGAGATGTAAGGGCCAAGGTTCATCCATTTCTAAAGGGACTTCGACTATGGCATCTTTAGTGGAGGAAACGATGTAAAGATGAGACCTTTACACCGATCCGCCCCACGGGATGCTTCACGTACCAAAGGGACTAAGGGGAGGGGTATAAAGATTGGATCTTTATACTCATCCTATGTCTTTCGTGCCTTAGGAAGGTCACTAGACAATCCTTGGAGATTGATCCAACCATGAGGGACATGGGGGAGTTGCATTTGAAAGTAAAGATTGCATTTTTATGTAAATGAGTGTAATGAACACTATGAACACTAAGACTAGGAATGTAAAGGGAAGACCTTTGAGGCTTTCCTTAAGAACCTTTTTAAGTGGACAATCCTTGGAAGCAAGGCCAAGGGAAGGGGAATGACATAATAAGGAATAAAGATGACATTCTTATGTAAAGATGACATTTTTATATAGTAAAGATGACATTTTTCACATCATCATGTGAGGAATCCTCCCTAGAACAAGCCACTTGTGGGCCCTTGTTCATCCTTGGGATGGATTCTCCATGAATCCTATGTGTTAGGGGGAAAAGGGGATATGATGTCTACATAGTAAAGATATGATTTTCATGACAATAGATCACATATAAAGGCAATAAATTGCATGATAAATAGCAAATAAGTAATATGACAAGATAACAAGTATATTTCAAAGAGGAAGGAAGAAGAGGTTACCAATGGTGGTTTTCCTCTATCTCCCTTGGGGTTTTCCTAAGGAAGGAGTGGCTTTGGATGGATTTTGGAGAGGCCCAGGTGATTTTTGGTGAGTTTTGGTTACTGGAAATTCGTGGTTTCAGTTGGGCAGATTAACAATGCTCAAAAAAAATTTCCAAAATGAATAGAGGAGGCATCTATTTATAGGCTGATTTGTGCTTCCTAATGAAGTTGTGCGGCATTAACCTCTGGCTAATGAAGCCGTGCGGCATTATTCTTTTGTGACTTAGCCTGTTTCTAGAACCATGCAAGGTGGCGCCTAGAAACTCCCTTCCAGCGAGGGACTGCTTGGTATGATACCTGATGAAAACCCATTTTGAAACTCACATGGAAAACACCACTTAGTCAACTTATAGGGTGATACCTCCTACAAAATATCTGATTTCCTATTCAAATTAGTAGCAAGAATTCAATCAATCTCTCCTTAGAGAATAAACTTATAGCACATAAGGCAAATATATGTCAGTTCTATAAGGACTCGTACTCACGATATCTTATAAACCATATAATCCCGCTTAGACTATTATTTTCAATACTAGTCTCATATATCTAGTCTCCACCACGAGACACCAATGTATAAATATTCACACAAGCTATACAACCATAAACCACTCTTAATTAGGCCATCGACCAACTCTAAACTAAGAGTTCACCAATTCATTTACCACCGGTACATGAGATCATGCGAGGGTCTTTTACTCAGGTATAACACATAACCCAAATAACATTCTCATTCTTTAGGCCATACTTTCGACATTTATGCATATGTGACATAATAGCAAATAATGACTTATCCGCCTCAACCACACACGGAGGCAAATTAAACATAGATAAGGAGACTCGCTTCTTGCGACAGTCCTCCCCAAACACAACAACTACTCAATCAATTCAGGTCAATATAACAATAATTCACGGATTGGTATATCTACCATACTCACCGGCAATACATGCCCACTTAATCACAACTACCATGATAGTCAAGGATGATTCAAGGTACTCTCCCACCGGAGTAGAACCTCCAGTACATAAGGCAACTCTCGGGCCATTTATGCAAATAAAAACGAAATGTAATGCTACATGAGAACGAAATAAACGGGGATTTATAAAAGTATGAATCCTAACTCCGGAGACAGGTAATATACCTCAAATGATTGTGGAGGAATCTATCTCTCCATATTGCTCACATTTCCTTGATTCTGTGGTTGGTCATTATCATTTTCTGTCATTGAACAAATTCCTGCATTACACCCTCGACGTCAGTTATCACACACTCTCACTCAGCTAGACTCTATCCGAGAACTCTAACCGAGCTCTGATACCAACTGTGAGGACCCCGACCCGGAACCTACACGTGTCCCAAGCTGGAGCGTCCTCAAACTAACCCAAATTGCCTAAACTTTTAAAAACTTTTATTTAACTTTCAAACATAAACATAACCATTTTAAAATAACTCCACTCCTTTCCACATTGGAGGAAGAGTTGACCAACCTTGAAAGTAGTAAACGATTTTAGTTACAAAAAGATGTCGAATATAAAATAGAATTAGAGTTCATGAGTACAACCCTTTAAAAAAATTATACCAACATACACTTTCTACACCAACCTATACATAACCCGACAATTTCCAAAATACCACTTCTAAACTCCTTTCCGCCCTTACTTGGTCGGTCCACCTGTCTCGGGATCTAAAACATTAAAGGGAGAGGGGTGAGAATAAATCTCAGCAAGCTATTATGAATGCAGCAATATGCCAAATAAGGTGCAACACGTAACAAGTCGCATATAACACATTGGAAAAGCTGTAAACACCTTACATTACCTTGGTTTACCTTTTCCCGTCTGAACAATAGTCGTACAACATTGGGTATAATAATACTCCAATCTTACAGTGAGCTGCTTAAGCAATACTCACATCTTATAAGACCCGTTTTTCAGGGAACCAAATAAGATAGTAGCAACTCTGTAAGGCTTTTGGCTCAATACAGATGCTATACCCCAACCTGTGGCCACAGGAGGGGACGGTCACAGGTATAACATAATCCAATCACATTAGGTCACACTTCCATAATTGATCGTATTATGTTATACCCACAATATCAGCTGATTAACACATTATCAAGCACATAATAGTTACTTGAAATATAATCCACAAACGGGATAAGCAATATAGCCACATGATAAAATATACTCATGTTCAACAAATCTCATAGTGCAGCATTTATTTAAAACACTATGCATAAATAAGCAATATAGCTACATGGTAAAATATACTCATGTTCAACCAATAATCAGAGTGCAACATTTATGTAATACACTAAGCACAATACAAGCCATGAATATGTACTCAAGTAAGATAATGAGATATCATCAACCCATCTTACTTAGTCATTATACAACAATATATGATCTCTATAAGGATTCAAGTTAACTCTACCAAGTTGGAGTCACATTTAATAAACTGCCAAATGATTTCTAAGTCGGACTTAAAGTGCTTCCGTAGTTCCATTTAAACCCAATTAAGGTGTCACTAAGTGACTCAAGTGTTCTACTATTATTCTAGGTTGAAAAGAATTGATTCATATCCGAATTGGATCGGTTTCTATTAATTTATAAAGGTTAGGGGTCATGCCGCGAGGTTGTTGGCAAAAATCAGCAAGAACGGAAACTGGGGAAGGTCTGGCATCATGGGCGACCGCCCACTACCTCTTGGGCGACCGCCCAAGAGGAATTTCCAAGGAGCTAAGGTTCTGTCTACATGGGCGGCCGCTCAAGCCCCCATGGGCGACCGCCCAAGGCCATTTTCCAGCAACCAGATTTTCTAAAGTCTCTATTTACTACTTTTCTTTTCCTTTTTAATCTTCTTTATATTCATGAACACCAAAGGGATTTTCTAACCTTACAACCTCATCTTCAATCATCTAGATCCAAAATAATATAGACCTAGATTATTTACCACTTAAGTTTCCACCCATGTCATTACTTTATTTCCAACTAAAATCTTCAAATCTAACTCCACCCATTTCATTTCCTTATTTCAAATTTAACACTTTTAATCTAAATCAACCCATGTTCTTACACTCTTGATCAACAATAACATCCTCCCATAAGATTAATCAATTCCTCAACTTCCAAGAAGATTTCCAAAGCATTAAACAATCATCTAAATAACAATAACAACATTAAATAGCTCATGAACATTTAGAGGAAGGAAAGTCATAACAACTCACATAGCAAATATGAAATGGAATGAAGATCTTCTTAGCTTGATGAGATCCTCTCTTCACCCCGAACACAAAAGTACTCTCAGATCTAAAAATGGTGGAGAATTGACTTCTCTAGGAACTTAGGAAATGAGGCTTCCAAGTATAAGGTTTCCATGGAATTTTGTAAAAGAAAATAAAATGAAGGAGAAGAAGGAGGAGGAAGATGGAGATGGGACGGCTGAAGGGAGTAAAATAGAGGGAGTATGGGAAGAGTGAGGGAGAAGTATGGGTTGCCTTGACTTAAGAGGGGAAAAGGGGAGGATTTTAAGGGATATGTTCCCCCCCCCCTTAAATTCAAAGGCTTTCACCAAAATAATAACCAAGTCTTCCAAATCATTTCATCCTACTCAAATACTTTATTCCACATACTTTAATCTCCTTTCACACTTTATTTATTTTCTATTTTTTATATTTCCCTTTAGAACATTATTTTATTTCCCAAACATTTCATCCTAATATAAAAATTTAAAGATATAAAGTAAACATATAAAGTTAACATTAATATTAAAAGCATATAATGTTATACTAAAATAGTGCCTAGGGTTAGGGTCGTTACACTCACTCCCCCTTAAAGAAAATTCGTCCCGAATTTGACTGTCACTTTCCTAACTGTTCAACCCGCCTCGGTTACTTATGTATACTTCAGACTCCAATTCCCAAATAGTCCCTTCAATATTGTGATTCTTCCCCAAGATTTCTAATTCCATTAATAATACGATATTACAACTTAATGTTCCAAGAATACCATACAGATATTACTAACCTGAATTTTCACGACCGCAATAAAATATAACTAAATGAAAGTATTACAACTCATATAACCAAATACATTTAAAATATTGCATTTAAAATCTTAAATACTCTATAAGCTGCTCCAAGCTCGTCTATGAGTCACATCACCAACCTTTTCTAAGACTTCAAATGGATTAACAAACTTTGGCGCCAATTTACCTTAGGTCTTGCTTCACTAACCTCACCCCAACAAATTAGAGATCGATATTTTCTTCCCTAACAACGCCTTATACGGTTTTATCTCAATGCTAGAATGATAACTGATTTTATACATACCCAACCACTGGTAACCATACTTCCTATCGGCTACTAACATCCATTGTACATGCCCGTATCATATCCTCACAATAAGTAACGATTCCTCAAATTTTTCACAAGGTTAAACTTAATAGCATTCATTCATTCCAAAAGGATCTTCCCAAATGATGTCTACCCAATCCATTCAATAATATGGGATTTATACAATCAAACTATCTCCTAACATATATAAGGACTTGATCAATGCATCTCAGCAATATAAATATATATAGTAAGTATAAAATACCATCAACTTCCTATAAGTAAAATGACATACTCCTTTTACTTCCAAGATAACCAAATCACAAAATTCATCGTGATAATACTCTCAGTTCAATCTAGAACTCTAAATATTTTAATAAATCTTCCAACGTCAAATTTCCATTTTCATTTTTTTTTATGACCCAACCACCTTATGTCTTGACTCACTTGAAACGAGTTATTTAAATTATCTCGTCCGAAATTCTCATAATACAAACATTAAACAATTGCCCATGAAATAATAAATATGGCACGCTAATAAGACTCTGATTCCATGAACGGAATATTAATTGACTATATTTCACAATTCAATATTTCAATTATGTTCAGGTCCAGTGATAGATCAATATTCAAATCAAATGGTTGGCCGCCCACAACGGAGCCGATCCAACTCCAATACAAAAACTGAGTCTACTGCGACCTTCGCATTAATAACTCCACAATTTATCAAATCATTTCTCGGATCAAAATTTTAATGTAATTAATCACTATAGGGAAACTAAGTTGCCGTTTTACTTGCTTCTGTACAAACTATATTTTTAAAATAACATGTCTTTCTAAAATTTACAACATCTTTCAGAATTCCAAAGGATAGATAAAAAGAGATCCAGTGAGACTCGAATGGTTTATTTATTTAAAACCGGCCCATACCAGTTTTAATTAACTAAACCACTCAAAATCTTAAGAAATTTTGAAAAGATTGATAAGCTAACAAAACTAACTCGAGTGATTTAATTAACTACAACCGTCCCATACCAGTGGTAGATAATTAAATTACTCCCAGATTTTAATGTACACAAAAACGGTTTACTGACCTTAATAAATCAACTATCCCCGAAGGGAACAAATGCTCATACCGAAGTTCAATATATAATCCAAAGTTGTAAAGCACATTTAAAGCAATTCTAACAAAATATTCTTGTTTGACCCCTATTTATAGTGTAGCCACCACTCATAATATTTATACTTAGTTGAATTCTCTATAAGAAAACAAAATCTCGTAATACTAATACTATCTTCTATAAATAACACTAAAACATTCATCGAGATTATAAAGTTGGTAAATAATCCTCAATTCAATAATTCCTCAAGTTGAATATTCAACACTTCTACTTAATTTAAGTCATCTATTCCCTACATTTGATATTGGTATTGTACCTAGTAACAACGTATTGCATACATCAAGATTCCGATCAATTACCATGATCTCCTAATAAGAAATATAATTGGAACTCACTTAGATTAATCATCCCCAAATTGCGATTAAACCTTAACAGTGTAAACTAACTTACCTCTCGATAACCATCAACAAACTCAAAATCCGCATAACACCAATACCTTCCCAATCATCACACCAATCTCTCATATGAGTCACACAACTAAGTCAACATATAGGGGTTAATCATCCTAAAGTATCCTTTCTTCCAATAAAATTTATCCTCATTTTATTTTCTCAACTAATGATAATCATTTCTCAAAACAAACCATATACATATATTACCAATTCCTGAAGTTCATCCTTTAAGTCACCAATAACTATATCTATTATACTTCTTCACATTTACCCTATTTACCTCTCCATAACTAATACGCACCCATAACCCCAAAACGTTCATACTAGATACAAGTATATCCTTAAAGCAATTATTCACTGTAATTGTAACACTCCGAAAAATTCCACTAATAACCATTGAGTATTCTACTAGTTTCTAAAATCAGTCATACAAATCATCAACAAGGGATAACGAATACTTATTCTTCACAGTTACCTATTTGAGATCTCTCTAATCTATAAATAACCACCAAGTATCATTTTTTCTAAATATAGTACTATTTTATCCTTACGGAGATTCGCTAAGCTAATTATCTTCTTTATCATATAATTTCCCAAGATGAATCATCAATTCCATCATCCCAATTAGTGTCCTCTATCTAGGAATCCGAATACCAAACTAGTACCTTATAGCAACTCAAAACCTCAATATCCTGGTATGATACCTAATGAAAACCCATTTTGAAACTCACATGGAAAACACCACTTAGTCAACTTATAGGGTGATATCTCCTACAAAATATCTGATTTCCTATTCAAATTAGTAGCAAGAATTCAATCAATCTCTCCTTAGAGAATAAACTTATAGCACATAAGGCAAATATATGTCAGTTCTATAAGGACTCGTACTCACGATATCTTATAAACCATATAATCCCACTTAGACTATTATTTTCAATACTAGTCTCATATATCTAGTCTCCACCACGAGACACCAATGTATAAATATTCACACAAGCTATACAACCATAAACCACTCTTAATTAGGCCATCGACCAACTCTAAACTAAGAGTTCACCAATTCATTTACCACCGGTACATGAGATCATGCGAGGGTCTTTTACTCAGGTATAACACATAACCCAAATAACATTCTCATTCTTTAGGCCATACTTTCGACATTTATGCATATGTGACATAATAGCAAATAATGACTTATCCGCCTCAACCACACACGGAGGCAAATTAAACATAGATAAGGAGACTCGCTTCTTGCGACAGTCCTCCCCAAACACAACAACTACTCAATCAATTCAGGTCAATATAACAATAATTCACGGATTGGTATATCTACCATACTCACCGGAAATCCATGCCCACTTAATCACAACTACCATGATAGTCAAGGATGATTCGAGGTACTCTCCCATCGGAGTAGAACCTCCAGTACATAAGGCAACTCTCGGGCCATTTATGCAAATAAAAACGAAATGTAATGCTACATGAGAACGAAATAAACGGGGATTTATAAAAGTATGAATCCTAACTCCGGAGACAGGTAATATACCTCAAATGATTGTGGAGGAATCTATCTCTCTATATTGCTCACATTTCCTTGATTCTGTGGTTGGTCATTATCATTTTCTGTCATTGAACAAATTCCTGCATTACACCCTCGACGTCAGTTATCACACACTCTCACTCAGCTAGACTCTATTCGAGAACTCTAACCGAGCTCTGATACCAACTGTGAGGACCCCGACCCGGAACCTACACGTGTCCCGAGCTGGAGCGTCCTCAAACTAACCCAAATTGCCTAAACTTTTAAAAACTTTTATTTAACTTTCAAACATAAACATAACCATTTTAAAATAACTCCACTCCTTTCCACATTGGAGGAAGAGTTGACCAACCTTGAAAGTAGTAAACGATTTTAGTTACAAAAAGATGTCGAATATAAAATAGAATTAGAGTTCATGAGTACAACCCTTTAAAAAAATTATACCAACATACACTTTCTACACCAACCTATACATAACCCGACAATTCCCAAAATACCACTTCTAAACTCCTTTCCGCCCTTAATTGGTCGGTCCACCTGTCTCGGGATCTAAAACATTAAAGGGAGAGGGGTGAGAATAAATCTCAGCAAGCTATTATGAATGCAGAAATATGCCAAATAAGGTGCAACACGTAACAAGTCGCATATAACACATTGGAAAAGTCAGAACACCTTACATTACCTTGGTTTACCTTTTCCCGTCTGAACAATAGTCGTACAACATTGGGTATAATAATACTCCAATCTTACAGTGAGCTGCTTAAGCAATACTCACATCTTATAAGACCCATTTTTCAGGGAACCAAATAAGATAGTAGCAACTCTGTAAGGCTTTTGGCTCAATACAGATGCTATACCCCAACCTGTGGCCACAGGAGGGGACGGTCACAGGTATAACATAATCCGATCACATTAGGTCACACTTCCATAATTGATCGTATTATGTTATACCCCCAATATCAGCTGATTAACACATTATCAAGCATATAATAGTTACTTGAAATATAATCCACAAACGGGATAAGCAATATAGCCACATGATAAAATATACTCATGTTCAACAAATCTCATAGTGCAGCATTTATTTAAAACACTATGCATAAATAAGCAATATAGCTACATGGTAAAATATACTCATGTTCAACCAATAATCAGAGTGCAACATTTATGTAATACACTAAGCACAATACAAGCCATGAATATGTACTCAAGTAAGATAATGAGATATCATCAACCCATCTTACTTAGTCATTATACAACAATATATGATCTCTATAAGGATTCAAGTTAACTCTACCAAGTTGGAGTCACATTTAATAAACTGCCAAATGATTTCTAAGTCGGACTTAAAGTGCTTCCGTAGTTCCATTTAAACCCAATTAAGGTGTCACTAAGTGACTCAAGTGTTCTACTATTATTCTAGGTTGAAAAGAATTGATTCATATCCGAATTGGATCGGTTTCTATTAATTTATAAAGGTTAGGGGTCATGCCGCGAGGTTGTTGGCAAAAATCAGCAAGAACGGAAACCGGGAAGGTCTGGCATCATGGGCGACCGCCCACTACCTCTTGGGCGACCGCCCAAGAGGAATTTCCAAGGAGCTAAGGTTCTGTCTACATGGGCGGCCGCTCAAGCCTACGGGCGACCGCCCAAGGCCATTTTCCAAAGAACCGATTTTCTAAAGTCTCTATTTACTACTTTTCTTTTCCTTTTTAATCTTCGTTATATTCATGAACACCAAAGGGATTTTCTAACCTTACAACCTCATCTTCAATCATCTAGATCCAAAATAATATAGACCTAGATTATTTACCACTTAAGTTTCCACCCATGTCATTACTTTATTTCCAACTAAAATCTTCAAATCTAACTCCACCCATTTCATTTCCTTATTTTAAATTTAACACTTTTAATCTAAATCAACCCATGTTCTTACACTCTTGATCAACAATAACATCCTCCCATAAGATTAATCAATTCCTCAACTTCCAAGAAGATTTCCAAAGCATTAAACAATCATCTAAATAACAACAACAACATTAAATAGCTCATGAACATTTAGAGGAAGGAAAGTCATAACAACTCACATAGCAAATATGAAATGGAATGAAGATCTTCTTAGCTTGATGAGATCCTCTCTTCACCCCGAACACAAAAGTACTCTCAGATCTAAAAATGGTGGAGAATTGACTTCTCTAGGAACTTAGGAAATGAGGCTTCCAAGTATAAGGTTTCCATGGAATTTTGTAAAAGAAAATAAAATGAAGGAGAAGAAGGAGGAGGAAGATGGAGATGGGACGGTTGAAGGGAGTAAAATAGAGGGAGTATGGGAAGAGTGAGGGAGAAGTATGGGTTGCCTTGACTTAAGAGGGGAAAAGGGGAGGATTTTAAGGGATATGTTCCCCCCCCCCTTAAATTCAAAGGCTTTCACCAAAATAATAACCAAGTCTTCCAAATCATTTCATCCTACTCAAATACTTTATCCCACATACTTTAATCTCCTTTCACACTTTATTTATTTTCTATTTTTTATATTTCCCTTTAGAACATTATTTTATTTCCCAAACATTTCATCCTAATATAAAAATTTAAAGATATAAAGTAAACATATAAAGTTAACATTAATATTAAAAGCATATAATGTTATACTAAAATAGTGCCTAGGGTTAGGGTCGTTACACTTTTCCTTGTGTGGTGGAACCAGGATGGGTAGTGCTTAACTTCCTCGAATGCCTCTTGACATTCTTCGGTCCATTCTTGTGGTCATTTTTCTTAAGTAGCTTGAAGATAGGATTGCACATTGTAGTCAATTGTTTGATGAATCGACTGATGTATTGAAGTCTGCCCATGAAACCTTTCACCTCTTTCTGTGTTCTTGGAGGTGGCATGTCTATGATAGCCTTTATCTTGGCGGGGTCAGCTTCTATGCCACGTTTTGTGACCATGTATCCCAAGACTTTTCCTTTGACTACCCCAAATGAGCATTTTGCGGGGTTGAGCCTCATCTTGTGTTGTCTCAGTCGATTGAAGAATTTTCTGAGATCTCTGAAGTGCTGACCATCTGTCCCTTTGGAGTGGATAATCATGTCGTCCACATACACTTCTATTTCCTTGTGGATCATATCATGGAATAGTGTTGTGAATGCCCTCTGATAGGTAGCCCCCGCATTCTTTAGACCAAACGGCATGACCGTGTAACAAAACGTTCCCCAAGGTGTAGTGAATGTTGCTTTGTGTTGACGTCTTCTTCTTCCATGAGAATTTGGTTGTATCCTGCGAAACCATCTACGAATGAGCGGACTTCATAAGTTGCGGTAGCGTCGACCAACATGTCAATGTTTGGCAATAGGAAGTCATCTTTAGGGGACGCCTTGTTCAGGTCTCTGAAGTCAACATAGACTCGTATTTTTCCATTTGATTTGGCCACTTGCACTGTGTTGGCTAGCCTTTCCGGGTATTCAATTATCTTAATCAACCCCACGTTCAAGAGTTTCATGATCTCCTCTTTCACCTGCATCGACCATTTGGGCTTAATTCTGCGCAGTTTCTGTTTGACTGGTTTGACATTAGGTAGCAGCGGTATTTTGTGTACCACGATCAACTGATTTAACCCTGGCATATCTCTGTAGGACCAAGCGAAAACGTCAACATATTCTCTGAGGAGCTGCATTAGGATCTCTCTGTCTTCCCCCTTGATGAAGCTGTCGATCTTGGTTTCTCTGGGGTCTTCTGTCGTCCCAAGGTTAACCGTTTGCATTTCTTCATTGTCAACAGGGTCATTCTTTCCACAACGACCTACTTGCTTTGCTAATTCTTTTAAGATTTGTTCATTTTCTTGATCTATCTCATCATATGATTCATTATTAACTTGTTCGTTATTTGATTATTATTAGTTAATTCATCATTCACGATGTTAGCAATCTCAGGATACTCGGAAAGATCAAATTTTTCATTAAGGAAGTAGGGGAATACATGCTCTGCCACCACCTCAATTTCCTCTTGAGTGAGTTCATCAGAGGCGGAGTCTGACTCTAAAGTGAAAGTTACAGGGCCTAACTTCCTGCAGGGATGGGGAGTACAACCAAGCTCTTTGATCATGAAGTCTTCATCAACAACTGGTCCCCGGTGACGTGCCAGTTTAGAATTGGCTTATCACATTTCTGGATTAGCTTCGTGTAATCAATAGTTGGAGCGTCCCCCTTGGATATTGCATGGATCTGGCTGTCTTCTAGTCGGAACAGATTCTCGAATTGTCGCAGCATGTCTTCTCCCAACACAAAGTCCCACTCGTTAGTCACTTCAGCCTTTGTGCCCCACAAATCTTTAAGGATTAGTGGGACGGGTTCTATTTCGTCTGAAGAAGCGTCATAATCGTCAAAGATTTCAAAGCCCGAATGGCACTTTCCTTTATCGTCAGTCCATGGTTCTGAAAAGATAAAGTATGGGATGTCTTCCCCTTCTCGAACGAAATAGCCATTGAGCGTCTTCCGATATGGTTCGAGGTTGCAGCCCTTGGTCTTTGGGTTATTGTGGCCTCTGTATGCGCTCCCTCCCACTTGGTTTGGGTAAAGGTTCACTCTATTCTTCACTTTAATCATTAATGGTAAGGATATATCCTAGGCCATGCTTTCTGTGCGGTGGGGGAACAGGCGATGGCTCTGTTATCCCTTGCAAGTGTTTGCCAAGTCACAAGCCAGGAAAGTACCCCCTTACTTGCATCATTCTCAAAACAGGAAGGTTTCCAAAAAACCAAAGTGCTTTGGAGTAGTCATTTTCATTGCAAGTTTGGATGACATTTATAGAGTTATCCTTCTCAATTTTGAAGCCACTGAATAAGTAATCAGAAGTGATATGTTGTACTTTAAGGATAGGGATAGCGGTAACCATTTCTCCGTGTATTGTGACTATTGTGTCATTGTGTTTGAATTTGATGCATTGGTGTAGAGATGAAGGTACACCCCCGATGTCATACAGCCAAGGGTGGTCAAGCAGTGAGTTGAAAGATGCAGGGATGTCGATGACTTGAAATTCAACATTCATGGTGACCTGTCCCATTTCTAGAGGTATTGCAACTGATCCCAGAGCAGTTCTAGCTGTGCAATCATAACCTCGTACAGTGTGCCCTGACGGCTTGAGATCCTTGTGGGTAAGACCCAATGATGACAAGGCTTTCTTTGGAAGAACGTTAATTGCGGATCCATTGTCAACTAAAATGCGTGGCATTCGGTATCCATTCACCTTAGTAGTTATTACAAGGCCTCGTGATGATTGTTCCCATATGATGGGAGGTCCAAATCAGTGAAAGTAATGACATTGCAAAATTGCACGTGGTCAATCATTTGAGTAAGATCTTCAGGTGTAGCTTCTGAGGAAATGGTCATTTGGGCCAAGGCTTTCTTCAACATTTCGCGATGCTTGTGGGATGCTCCTATAAGGTCCCAAACTGAGATGTTTGCTTGCGTCTTCTTTAGCTGGGCTAAGAGAGGATCATCGGATTCGTTTGATGATGAAGCCTTTGTTTGTTTAGGAGGATTTTCATCCCTTGGATCTTTGTTGATAATCACTCGACCGGATCGTGTGAGAAGATTGATTGTTTTAGATCCTTTTTCCTTTTGCTCTAAAATCTCATCCCAAGACATCATGTAGCAGAAAGAATATTTATTAAATTCAAGAGGGCTCTCGTCCACAATTGTGGCTGGACGAGTAGGATCCTCGAAGCTACTTCCTATCTTTATTAAATTGACCTCATTGTTTGGTAGGAGGTTGGTGACAACATTGGGAAGTCCTATCTCTTTAGCATCAAACCGATCTTGGATCATGTCTTTCAAATGGAAGCATGAGTTGGTGTCGTGGCCGGTAGCGTTGTGAAATTTGCAGAAGATATGATAAGCATCCTTGGAGTTAGAAGAGGAAGATAAGCTCTTGTTGTAGAGGAAACCACTTTCTTTCTTGGCTTCTTTCTTCTGTTTAATGAGGTCATCTACTCGTATGCCGGATTTGTAGAGTTCGGCAAAGCTAGGAATATAGTTACCCGCGAGTTTTTTCTTGATACTCTTCTCGAATACATTGAATGAGAATGTGAATTTGCTCATCTAGGCTTGGCCTATCAACGATTTCAGTCAGCTTGGTCCTCCATCTTTTGACAAAGTTTGTAAATGATTCACTCGGGAGTTGCTTGGTTTGCTCGAGGTCCCTTCTAGTAGTGCGGTAAGTAAAGTTGTCCTCAAATTGCTTTTGGAAGGCGCAACTGGCAAGTGGCCAATCAAGCCTTGTAGAGAGTGGAAAGGTCATGTACCAATCTCTAGCGGCACCATCAAGAGTTTGCGGGAAACGTTGAGCTAGCAAATTGTCATCAACACCCATAGGAAACATGGCCCAAGAGTAGGTTTCCAAATGAGTTTTTGGACAAGCAGTGCCATTGAATTTTGCAATGTCGGGTGTTTCGTATTTTCGAGGAAGTTTTGACATGGATTGTCGAAGAGTGTCATAGTCAATAGAGATCGAGGCTCCCTTGGTCACATCAAGGGATGCGAGTTTCTTTTCTAGCATTGTCATGGTAAGGGGTTCGTTCTTGCTTTCGCCCTTTCCTTCTTTCTTTGAAGTGTAACTCTCATTGTCAGAGGAGGAAGATGATGAGCTAGGTTCATACTTCTTTTTCTTGCTTTTGCTTTGGCGATGGTTCTTAGCCTTCTTGGTGTATGATTCTTCTTCTTCGGAGGAAGAATCATTTTTCTTTTTCCTTTCTTTTGTGGTTAGTGCCGCCCTAAGCTTTTGGATTTCCTCCACGAGGGTGTGGATTTAGGCTGCTTGGTCCTCTAAGTGACCATTCGCTTCTTCTAGCAGTTTGTGATTATTTTCAGACATGGTTTCATCACCCGAAATTTCGTCGATGCCGGACATTGTGTTGGGAGAGTCTTGAGGCTGATGCAGCTTCGGAAAACTGACAGAGAAGTGCAGAGATTGTGTCAAGATCAAATCTAGCCCCAACGAGTCGGAAGAAGGCTTAAAGGGTTCAGGCTCATCACAGCAAACATAGGCTTTGTCCTGCGCGGAACAAGTAGTCTCGCGCGAGACAATCACACTGAAAATCGATTTTTTACTAATCCTAAATTTTGGTCGAAATGGAGAATCCATTTTGAGGGGTTTCTAAAGTCTTTATCCAAACTTAACGACTAAGTAATCAGTCCAATCTTTGTAAAATAAAGCCATGTAGAATTGTCTTGAAGGATTTTTAAGGGACCACGCTTTTTTTTTTTACGGGACAATTTCGAAGGGACTTTTTTTTCTTTTTCCGAAGGGACTTTTCCGAATCTTTCTTTATGGTCAATTTTACATTAGCTTTATTTTGGTCATAGACATAGAAAGATCACCGAGTCAAAATCGACCGGTCACAGAGTGATCCTAGAAAATATTCTATATGATGCATGAGGCGATGCAGGGCTGGAAGGCTAGGCTCCCCGCGATATGACAATCTAGATGGATTGAAGACACGGAGTTGGATGATCCAACTTCGGAGAGACCGACGACTAGGTGGTTACCGTCATCCGTCCTTAGTGTGGGTCCCGGGTTTATCAAGGGTATGTAGTGCAATGACAGTTATAATATGAGTGCGCGTGTGTGAGAGCGAATCTTGGTGATAGAGAAAAATAGAGATTTTTTTTTGAAAATAAAAGAAGATAGATAATGGCCGCACCAAGTGGTTGCCTACATTTCTCCCAATTCAGGAAGACTCAGGCCGTCGTAGTTCCACATAAGGAGAGAGAGAGAAAGAATTAATTTAAATTACAATTCCCGAATCCTCCATGGATTGGACTTTAATCAAAAATCAATCTCACGCAGTTTATAAAGAGCAATATTTAAACAAAATAAGATTTTGAGTCCTACATCTTAAGGGAGGCCTTAAGATGAAAGAACTCTGCAAATAATGTAATCTGGAATCCCCCTTGCATGTTCGAACCTTATCTTGAATCTTGAGACGAATAAGAAAAACCAGTAAACAAAACAGATTACAGAGGCTTTGTCTCGCGCGAGACAAAGGGTTGTCTCGTGCGGGACTAGCCTGAAACTGAATTAAAAAAAAAGATTTTTTTTTGAAAATTCCCCTTATTGACACAAGTCTAAGCCACTTTAATTTTAGAAATTCCCAGCGGAGTCGCCAAACTGTAGCGATGCGCGAAATTGCCTTACTTCTTTTCATTTTTTGTTTTATTTTCGAGTCGCCACCTATGTTATTATGGAAATATAGAAAAAACCATTTTTAAAAAAAATTGGGTTCGGGGCTTAAGTGATGGATTTGGAAGGTCAAGGAGCACCGCATCCACCCAATCCGAATATCGGTCTTGCTAAAGGGGGGTTTTCAAGTAAAAATCATTTTTAAAAGAAACAAACAAAAGCATCCATTTAATTAGATTAAACGGAATGTCGGATCGATTGCTTCGAGACCGTCTCCATGATTTGGAGAGGCTCTAGGCCGATCCTAGATTCGATATGCTATACCACTCTAATAATCAATTAGAACAAGTAAAAAGATGAAGGAAGATTACCTTCGGGTTTAAGAAGTGATTCGGACAGAGTTTCGCCTCAATCCTAGACTTGAATCTCGATGTTCGTTGATCAACAAGGTTGATAAACGAACTTTATGTGTTTTAGGGGGAGATTTACAGGAATCTTTCAAGGAGAGAAACCAGTAAAATGTTAGGAATCGACCGGGATCCGAAATGCTAAAAATCATCAAGTATTTATAGGGGTTTTAGGAGACCAAAGTTGATTGGTATTCCTCCCAAGGAAGCTTCCAGAATTATAAGATCAGTAGAAATCTGGATTAGATGATACTTATCAAGAAAAGAGGTTGAAATCGACAAGAGAGCTGATTTTGCACATCCTACAGAAGGTTAGTCTCGCGCGAGACACACCATGTCCCGCACGGGACAAGGCTCACAAAGGACATATTAGTCCTCCCCTTGTTATCTCGTATGCAGTTTAGTCCAGACTAATGCCCGTTAGTCAAAACTTAACGAAACATGACGAAATGGTGGATTTCTACTCCAAAACCAAAGGCGAGACTTAGAGTGGTATAACTCTGCCATGATAGGTTCAGAATGGGGTGTCTACACTTAGTATAACCCTATCCATTTCTTGTACGATTCTATTTTTCCTTTCTACAACTCCATTCTGTTGAGGAGTTATAGGAGCAGAGAATTTATAAGTAATTCCTTTAGAGTTTTAGAAGGCAGTAAACATGGATTTTTCATACTCAGTGCCATGGTCAGACCTAATCCTTACAGCCTTAAGGCCATACAGATTTTTGACCCTTTTGTACCAGTTTTTGAACTCACATAAGGTCTTAGACTTCTCCATTAAGAACAACACCCATGTGTACCTGTAGTAGTCATCAACACACACAAAAGTATACTTTTTCCTACCAAAGCTTTCTACCTCTATAGGCCCTATCAAGTTAGTTTGTATCAACTCTAAACATCTAGATGTGTAGCATTGTTGGACCTTTTTGTATGAGAATTTTGTTTGCTTTCCCTTTTGACAAGAACCACATACATTGTGTTTTTAAAGTTCAGTTTAGGGAGATCATTTACAGTTTCATACCTTTGGGGTTAATCCAATTTTCTGCTGCTAGCATGACTTAGTTTTGGTGCCAAATATTGACATCATTTACTCTAGTACTAAGACAATATAGATTGTCACCAAATTGGTAACAATTATCAACAGATCTAGGACCTATAAACACACATTTGTTGTCTTTATCAAACACCTCACACATGTATTTATCAAATTTTACATGTAGGTCATCATCACACAACTGACTGATACTTATCAGGTTAGCCTTTAGGCCTTCTACATGGTATAAATTGTGCAGTTTTGGGAGACCATTAACATCTAGGGTCCCTTTCCCAATGATTTTACCTTTTGCACCACCATCAAAGTTCACCTTTTCCCTATTGATCATCCTATAGTCAGTTATGACATCTTGATTCCCAGTCATGTGCCTATAGCACCCACTATCAAATTACCAGGAACCAGTGACACTACTATTTAGGGAAGAGTAGACAACATTGCAGGTAGCACTAGGTTTAGCCATCCACTTAGTTTTAGCTTTCTATTTGTGGTGCACCTGTTGCTGTGTAATTGGATGTGTGCATGGATGTGTACACATCTTGTCACACATCTGAGTTTTGTTTACACAGCCATCTTTTCTATCAGCTTTTAACTTATAAAAAAAGGTACGAATGTGCCAAGGAGCAAAGCAGTAATGACAGATATAATGCCTTCTCCTTGACCTTTTATCACTCAAAATTGGTTTTACATCAGATTTTAAAATCTCACTTCCCTATTTTACAAATTTGGTTTTTTCAAAACCAATAACAGTTTTTCCAGTTTTACCAAGAGCTAGAGCTTTATCAAGTTTCATTTTCCCAGTATTTAACTTGGTTAATGTACCTTCAGCTTTTTCAAAATCCGTTTTGAATTTTTCAAGCTCAACTTCTCTCTTGTTTACCAGAACTTCAAGTTTAGCAATGGTATCTTTTTTATCATCATTTTCTTTTGAAAGTCTAGCTTTCTCATCTTCACAAACAGTTAATTTATCATAAAGAGTTTTGTTTACCTTAGCCAGTACCTCAATTTTGTCCATCCTTTTTATCTATTTTGTATTCATTTCTCTATATGTCTCAAATAGTTCCTTATAGGGAATGTCTCTTCATTCATCATCTGAATCTCCTTTTATGGAGAAACAGTTGAGAGTCAGATTTGATGTATATTCAGATGTGTCCAATGATGTGTACACATCTGAGTCCATATCCACATTCTTCTCAAAATCTCTTTCTTCTATTCCTGCAAAGTGAGCATTAAAAACACAATGGCAGTTTATCACATACATGTTAGCAACTTACTCTTCATTCTCACTATCACTCATGAAAGCAGTTAAGCTCATACCCTTCTTTTTAAGTGTGTTAGCACACTCATTAGCATAGTGACCAAAGCCACGACATGCTCTACATTGCATATATTAAGAGGATTTCTTATTCTTTAGGTTTGGCCTTTTGAAGTCATTCTCAATGCTAACCATAGGTTTTTCGGCACTTGTAGAAGGTCTGTTGGGAAACTTGCTTATCCTCTTATTTTTTTAGCATAGAACTGAATTATTTAGAGATAACGCTACAAGAAAAATGGGTATTTGTGAAGGCCAAAAACCGTTCCAAATACCGTCAAAACCGTCCCAAAAAGTATTTGGGACGGCCTTGGGACGGTTTTGGCGCCCTCCCAAATACAACCCAAAACCGTCCCAAAAAGTATTTGGCACGGATATGGTGACGGTTGAGCAGGTCTGTCTTATTTGCGAGTATTTGGGACGGTTTTTAGTGGCCCGTCCCAAATACGTATTTGGGATGATTTTGTTTGCCCTTCCAAATACATTAGGCACGATTTTATTTGCCCTTTCAAATACATTAGGCACGGTTTTTCCTGCCCTTCCAAATACATTTGTCACACTTTTGTCCACCGTCCCAAATACATTTGGCACGATTTGATTGCCTCTCTAAATACATTTGGCACGGCTACGGTTTCCCTTCCAAAAACTATTTGGGACGGTTTTGTTTCTCCCAAATATCATTGACACAAACACATACAAGAATACGGCAGAAAATACTATATTGTAATCAATCTAGGCATCACCATATACATAATTATTAAAACAAAAACACTTGCTTTTAACTATCTTAAAAATACTCATACAAAGTCATGTCAAGTAACTCAAACCATAAACATATACTCCCTCCGTTCAAATACTTACTTCACACTTTCTATTTTGGGCGTCCACATACTTACTTCACACTTTGTTTTTTACCTAAAATGGAAACTTTATATTATTAAAATATTAACCCTACCCCACTCATTCTCTCTCCTACATTATTTTAATACTCACAACACCATTATAATTTACTATTCCCTCCACTCATTCTCTCTCCTATTTTACTTTCACACTCACAACACTTTCAATATAATACTCCCTCCTTAATAACCGTGTAAACAGTAAATGTGAAACATGTAAATGGACGGAGGGAGTATTTACATATGTCCCCTTCAAAAGCATAAGCAAATATTCAAAATGAAAGTTACAATTTTTATATTGACGTTGTCCTTTGAAATCGCTAGATCATCAGTAATAAACATCTTCACCCCAACCTAACAAGCAGATTTCTACACTGGATGTTCACTATTTCCGTTCGATAATAAAAAACATAACCATTCCTTAACAAGTGATAGCTAACCAATGTTTTAAGTGACATAACAATCATCAAATATTCTACAGGTAACATGTATCAGTACAAAATGCGAAAGAACTGATGATGATATACCCATACGCTATTCAAAACATCACAAAAAAGAGGGTAAGGATTTAAGAATGCTCCACACGAGGCTCTTCATACTTTTGGAAAATCACGCGAACTGACAACCATGGTAGAGACAGCAGGATATAAATACACAAGCATGATATATAAGTACAGAAGAATGAATATTGAAACAAACAACATATAAACGATAAACGCCTTCCAAATTGTGTACCTGATTACTTCAAGTGGTCCAAAGCAAGCATTAGTACTGAAGCAACACATGTACCTAAAATAAAATGTATTACAACATAGATATTTTTTTAATCAAACATAAAAGAAACACAAGCCTAAATGGAAGTACACCAGATCACCTAACACTTCCTCAGAAGACTAGAACTTAAAATGCCAGTCAGTCTTCCATTTAAAAGCTTCGACCAAATCCCAAAGAAGAACCACCCACCTCAAGGCTTGACTTGTCAATTTTTGAGGAAAGCTCAACCAGTTCTTTTGAAACAGCTGCAGAGCTTTTGAGGGCAAGGCTTATGGCCTTGTTCTTTTTCTAAGTCTAAAGATTTTGCTCAGACACAGTTAAAATATCAACAATTTTGTCTAAACCTACTGTGTTTGTGTCACTAGTCTCCTCTATGACAGTAACCTTTATGTTGAACCTTTCAGGTAAGGTTCTCAAAAATTTGCTCACAAGTCTGACATTAGAGATAGACTCACCAAGACTGGTGAATTCATTAGCGATCTCATGGATCTTATCAGCATAGAAGACAATGTCTTCTGTCTCCTACATTCTAAGAAGTTCACTAGAGATCTCATGGATCTTATTAGCATAGCAGACAATGTCTTCTGTCTCCTACATTCTAAGAAGTTCAAATCTATCCATTAAGATTTTAAGTCTAGTGGATTTAACACTTGAAATCCCCTCACATTGTATCTGCAAGATATCCCAAGCATTTTTAGCAATACATTTATTGGTGATAAGCTTGTACATATTTCCAGAAACATGGCTGGAAATAGCACCCATGTCTTTAGAATTATAATTTGCATAAGTGATTTCATCAATAGTCTCTATCTTTACTCAGGTTTTCTTTCAAAAATAGATTCACCAACACCTGATTCAGACTTTTTCTCCACAGTGGAAGGTTGCCAAGCAACAAGTATACATATCCACGCTCTTTTATCAATTGATTTGATGTAGTTACACATTTTAGACTTCCAAAAAGAATAATTGGTGACATCCAAGACTAAAGGCTTGTTTTGATAATTTTGACATTCCATTATAACTACACTTTCTAGATCAACACTCACTAATATATCGAGAGTTGGTTCTGATACAATTGAAAGTTTAGTGTAGCTAGTAAATCAGTTCAACACAATAGAAAACGGATGTGGGTAAAGATTTGAATTACAACTATTCACACATCCGCCAATAAGCAGCGAAAAAAAAAACACACAAAGATTTAAACGTTTACCGGTTCTATCACATCAAACAAGGCTTTAAGCCCAAAAAGGTTTTTATTATTAAAGATCTGTTTTATAAAAGAAAACACAAATAAGTGAAATAAAAAGATTAAAATACTAAAACAAGTTCTAACCAACTTATAAATCAAGAACAATCTTCCTTTACGAAGTAGAGTATATTATAAAAAGAAGTAGAACAAAGAACTTGAAAGAAATATAGATGTCGGATATAAGTAACAATCTCACTAACAATCTAAAAAGATGTATTAAATTCGTCAATAATAAAAGGTTGTCTTTTTCAAAGAATTTTCAATCCGTGTTTTCTCAATTTGTTGATGGTCATGTATTTATAGTCACCTTTGATAAGCCATTCAATCAGTCAAACTCTTCCTTATTTGATACAATCCAACTTTTACAAGAAAACATAGATTGACACTCTCAAATAAATAGATTTGTTAGTAATATTAGTTATATTCTAAATATAACACAATATATTTACTTGACTAAAAGATATTTACATATTTAACAATATCCTTTTCTAAATACTAATATAAATCTTTGCTAAAAAAATTATAAAATCCTTTTACCAAACTTAACAATAGAGGTGTCCATTTGGTTAACCGGACCGGCAAATCGGCCAATTTTTAATCGGTCAAAATCGGTCAACCGGTTTAACCGTAACCGGTTTAATCATAACCGGTTTTTCCAAGGTTCGGTTTCGATTGGTGTATTTCAAAAATCGTGAACCGCCGATTTTATGCTCGGCCGAGTCATGAGGGTTGCTCGGTCGAGCAAGACATTTTCCAGTAAGTCTGTTTACCATTTAACGGTCATGCTCGGCCGAGTCATATGAGTTGCTCGGCTGATGGGGTCATTTTTCAGTGTGTAAATTTCCATTTAACGGTCATGCCTCATGCTCGACCGAGTCATATGAGTTGCTCGGCCGAGCAGAATGCCAGAAATTAAAAAAAAAAAGGTATGCTCGACCGAGCAACACCAAAGACTCGACTGAGCAGATTCAAACCGGATAAACCGAAGATTAATCAAAAAATCGTTAAAACCACTAAACCGTCAAACCAAACCGTAATCGATCTGACCGATTATTCGGTTCAATTTCGATTTATAATATTTGATTACAGTATTGAGGTTGAATATCGCCGGTTCAACCGACCCGGTACCTCAGTTAACAATTGTATTCGGATTATAAAAATTAATACTTCCTTCGTCCCGATAATTGCTTCATCCTTTTGGGATGGGCACACAAATTAAGAAAATTGGTGAGTGGAGAAAATGTTGTGAGTGTAATAGTAAAATAGGAGAGAGAATGAGTGGGGGAAATAGTAAATTTGAAAATGTTGTGATTGTAATAGTAAAATAGGAGAGAATGAGTGGTAAGATTTTTTGCCATTTTAAAAAAGGTGAAGTTTTAAACGAGACACTTATTTTGATAAAAATGAAGTTATTAATGTGACGGGGGGAGTATTTCCTAAAATCTCAATCTTTGTTTTCGGAAGGTATGCAAAATAAATTAGGACTTTTTACCAAAAACTCATTCAAAAACATGCTATTTACAAAAAAAAAACATGTAAGTTGTGATTTTACAAAAAACTATTTAGCTAAATATGAATATTACAAAAAACTATTTTTGCACACAAAACACACACCCATCTCTCTTTACCCTCTCTATCTTTACCCAACCCAACTCCGGTGACAAGCTTCCCTCCTGCGACCACCTTCCCCACCTCCGGCGAGTCCATTGATTCCAGCCAAGCTATAAGAAATTCAGGCCGAATTTCACCAATTAATTAAACAAATCATCATCTTTAATCTTCGAGTATTTTCAGTGCTCGCCTCGCTTAAACTAGACCTTTCAGATTCTGTGCTTCCCAGGCTTGAAGCAGAAAATTGTATGCTAAAAAGATCATAATCTTGATCCTCAGCTGATCCTGTTAATATTTCATTATATGATAATTGTGAGGGAAAAGAAAATGAAAATATAATTTTCCTTGAAGATGATATGAAGTACCTACCCGTTCTTAGTGGTTTTGGACCTCTGATTTTTTCTAGGCTGTTGTCGCGTTTAATCCTTGATATCCCACACGAGAGATGCTCTAGGAAGTATCGTTTATCTTTCTTCAGTTGCCTAAACAATATTATTAACATTTAAAATTAAATTAAAGATAGTGAACTATTTTCATAGAAGTAGTGAAAAGTCAGTAGACTTAATTAATTGTTTGATAGTTTGACCTGTCCAGTATGATCCATGTTGCCTGCAATTTCTGGGCAGCTTCAACAGCGGTAATCATTGGTGAAGGTCCTGCATGCACTTCAATCTTCATCTCGATCTGGAAATTCCATTTATAAACAGGTGTAATTTATATATCAGCAAGTATGATTATACCACCTCCATTGAATGAATTTATATACTACTAGAATTAAGTTAAAGTTGCGAGCCTTTTGTGACCTTTTGCGTTTCATACAGCTGTTTATCAGTTGTTTATCAGTTGTTTATCATGTTTATCAGTTGTTTATCAATTGTTTATTTTATCAATTGTTTATCAGTTGTTTATCATGTTTATCAGTTGTTTATCAGTTGTTTATCATGTTTATCAGTTGTTTATCATGTTTATCATGTTTATCAGTTGTTTATCAGTTGTTTATCAGTTATTTATCATGTTTATCAGTTGTTTATTGATCAGTTGTTTATCAGTTGTTTATCATGTTTATCAGTTGTTTATCGATTAATTTGCGGTTCTGTATTCAAGGCTCTTTTGATCGAAGAGCAGACCAAAAAAGGCCTAACTTGGCACTATGATGTATTCTCTTTTGTAATTTTATGAAATTTATAAGCAATTGAGCAGAGTGAGCTATTTGGTGGGTTGGAATCAAGTGACATTTCAACTCGTTAATCTATGATTCATGTCAGGCTTATGTAAATTTAATGAGAATTTGTGGCTTCAAGTATATTGGTTTGTAGGTGCCCAAGAAGATATATGTTAGTTATATTGATGAGTGTGCTTAGTAGCCACATGAAAATTTTATTTTGTTTTTTGTTTTGATTTAGCTCAGCAGCATTTACATTTTTTATTAATTCATAAGTATCTTATTATAACTGAATGTTTTACATTTTATGTTTATTTATGTTTTTTTTTTCTTTCTTTTTTTTTTTAACGAAAATAGTGCTTTCAATTTACAAAAGTAGTTTTTTGTAATTTTTATAAAAAATTTTTATAATTTTCATCTTGTGTGTGTGTATTTTTTTGTAATTTCCTCTTTTAAAATGAGTTTGTTGTAAATGCCCCCCAATAAATTAAACCGACTCCACACATTTCTAACCAACGGCTTGAACACAGACTACGTTGTAGTCCTTCACGCCATCAATTTCTTTTACTTTTTTTTCTTCCATCTTCTACTTTGATTTCCTATTTCAATTAGGGTTTATCTTAATCAATCAAAAATCACTTTAGGAGCGCGATCACAGTGTCATGAACGCAATTGAAGTTGTTTTGGGTGTTTTCGGAGATGACAATGGCGTTGCTACGAGTGTCAAAATCAGCATTTCTTGAGAAGGGGAAATCGAAGCTAGGTTTTTTTTTGAGGCGGTGGATTTCTACGGGAAGTGATGTGAAATCTAATCGGGTTGTGGCGTTATGGGGAAATGGTGATTTCGGACGGTTGGGATTGGGTAGCTTGGAATCAAAATGGAAGCCTGCGTTTTGCTCCGCCTCGTTTGATAACGGAAATATTGTGGAGGTTGCTTGTGGTGGAGCTCATACCCTTTTCTTAACAGGTTTTTTGTCTGTGTATATATTTTTTCTGTTTTACTGCTGTTAAATCAGTTATTGGAAACTTGGGTTTGTGAGTACTTAATTGTCTTTGCTTGCTTTAAGAAATAGTTTGTTCTTGTGCTAATTTGTTCTTCTTACCCAGTAGAATTTTTACGTAACCAACTCATCTAAAAGATTATGTTTTTAGAGAGTTGCTCATGTATGGAAATCATGCTTCAATATTAACAAGAACGTTTTTTTTTTTTTTTTGGTCAAATATCTTGCTTGGACTCCGTGTGATAATGTCTTTTGAATTGATTGATTATTTGGTTGGTAATGATGGAACAAGGAAAGTACTTTAGTAAATCTTAAGTCATTGAACGACACGAATGGTTGGGGTGAAAGGTATGCACCATTGACCATGATGAAAGTGCCACCATTGCACTACTCTATATATACAGATATACGTTTATACTTTCCTACGTATCATTCTTTCTAATAGTTGTAAACACATGGTGATATTCCAGTTTGAAGGTAATTCAATTCTTTCTTTTAGTTGTGCAAGGATATTACTGTCTTGCACATTGTTCTTGCGTTTGGCGTGATGCATGGCTTTAATCTTGCGTGAGGTTTTGATTGGATTTTAAACAATGTCGGCTGCATCTATGTCAAGTTGCTAATAGATTAATCCTCCTTTTTGCCAGATACCGGCCGCGTTTTTGCCACGGGACTTAATGACTATGGGCAGCTAGGAATATCAGATAGTAGAAGTTATACATGTGTATGTATCTTATCTCTATATTTATAGTTCCTACCATTCGGCCTTGTCTTCCTGGGCATAAGTTATTCTTTGTCACATGCTTGTTGATAGGGCTGTTACACGAACCGAGCCGGCTCGAGCTCGGCTCGGGCTCGGCTCGAAAAAAGCTCGAGTTCGAGTAGGCTCGAGGTGAACTCGAGCTCGAGCTCGAACCGATTTTCAAGCTCGTCATTTTTTTCGAGCCGGCTCGTGTTCGGCTCGTATGTTCGACGAGCTCTGTTCGAGATCGACTCGTTTGAGCTCGACTCGGGCTCGGCTCGTTAAAAGCTCGAATAAATTTTAGTATATATGTATATATATAAGTCGAAGCTCGAGCTCGGCTCGTTAAAAGCTCGCTTGATTTCAGATTTTTTTCAAAAAATAAGTCGAAGCTCGAGCTCGGCTCGTTAAAAACTCGTTTGATTTTAGATTTTTTTCAAAAAATAAGTCGAAGCTCGAGCTCGGCTCGTTAAAAGCTCGTTTGATTTCAGATTTTTTTTAAAAAAATAAGTCGAAGCTCGAGCTCGGCTCGTTAAAACTCGAGTTCGAGCAGCTCGCGAAAAGCTCGCGAGCCAGCTCGCGAAAAGCTCGAAACTTGATTCGAGCCGAGCTCGAACATGCATTCTGGGCTCGAGCTCGATATTTTTTATTCGAGCTCGAGCTCGAAACTTCAAAGCTCGACTCGGCTCGGCTCGTTTACAGCCCTACTTGTTGAGTGGCATTACCGGCTCTTGGTTTTGTTCCTTTCCAGACTTCTGAATTGTTATGATTAGAACTTTAATTTATGTTATATATTAGTAATCAGAAAATACCGTAATTTTATTGAGATTTATATGTGGCATGGGCCATACAGGGGTGTGGAGGAATTGATTATATGAAAAATCAAACCTCACAAAGCAGGTCTGTGTTTTGTTTAGGTTTTGTATAATTGTATATTTGTGATTTAAATGTAGCTTAGTGAAACTTCAAGTGCTGTCCTAATATTGATTGAATGAACTCACGAGGAGTTATGAAAAAGTGCAAAAACAAAGTTATGAATCAAAAGCTTAAATATTGACCAGGAATGTCATCATTCGTGCTAGACAAACTCAATGACCATCCTAGATTCGAATTTGATCTTAGATCAAGGAAGTCAACACACAACATGTAATGTTAGGAAATACTTGGGAAGTAGTAGCTAGGAATATAGAAAGGAAAGAAGATTATATGTGAGAGAGAGAGAGATTTTGGTTTCTCCTTTAAAATATTTAAGTACCGTGCTAATCTTGAGTTCACTAAGTTAGTACTTGACAATTTCACAAACTGCACTAAGTATCTAAGAAAGCAAGCTTTGCAGTAACTGCCTTAAATAACACAATTAGGTGTACCCTAATTCATATCTACTTTCATACCTAGAATACCTTCATGTCTTCTTTATATTTCATCTATCAAGTCATGTTACAAACAAAAGTCCTCATGGATTTCTTCCTTGCACATTAGACCTGCCTTGTAAAGATAAAACTCATTCTATCTATCGTTCCTCACAGAGTCAGTGACCCGAGCATAGTAACAAATGCCAAATAAGTATCGATGTGCTTCATTTTTTTGACATACATGGCTGAACCTGTTACAAGTTTATTGCTCAAGATGACCATAGCTGTTACTATTCTCTGCGCTGGTTGAACTTGATTTTGTATTATAGTGCTGACATTACTTGAGTGTATGTTTGTGCTTGCGATTTGTTTCGGTTTTGCTTTTTTGGGTTTGAGATGAATCTATCTCTCTGCACCGACATGCACTTGTATCAGTTGTTGAACTAATCTTTGATTTTTCACCTAACGTGTTCTCACTGTCATTACAGGAGCCACTCGAAGTTTCTGAACTTCCAAGAGAGATAATAAAAATTTCGGCCGGTTATTACAACTCTTCTGCTGTTACAGGTGGAACATTGACAAATGATAGTTCCTGTCAAGCTTTATACCTTTTGGTTTTCTCTAGTTAGTGTTGTGTATCTTGTGTAACATGGAATCCATTTTATTCACCATACCCATGTCTGATATAATCCTCACTGACATGGTATCTGTGTCAGACTATATCCAGACACTCCAGCTAATGAGTCTCAGTCATGTTCTTGAATTCCTTGTAACATAACAAGGATGTTAGTCCAACATTACTTTGTTTCCTTTTTCTTCTTTTCCTCACTAAAGAATATTTGCAACTGACAGTAAAGGGGGAGCTTTATATGTGGGGAAAGAACTCCAGCGGACAACTTGGCCTTGGAAAGAGTAAGACAGCATGTGCCTCTTCTTAAGTATGCTGTTTGTAGTTAAATTACTTAATCGGTGTCCCGATCTGCTGTTGTTCTTTTCAATTTTGAATATGGGATGTAGAATGAGGAGTTTTCAACCGTAAATTTTTAAGATTCTCACATGGTAGTATCATTCCCTTTAAAATCCTCGTAGCTGAAGATGCCTTCTTACATTATATAAAGGATTTGAAGTTGGTATGCACATGGAGAAAAGTGACTCAACCCAAATAATTGTCATTTGCAGAGGCAGCGAAAGTGGTTCCTGTCCCAAGTAAAGTTGTTAGTCTGAATGGAGTTCCCATCAAAATGGCAGCTTTGGGTAGCGAGCACTCAATTGCTGTTACAGGTTCAAATTGTAAAAATGCTTCTTATCTTCTGGTGTGTGTGTCTGTGTGTGTGTTAGTCTTGACGGAATTTCACTCATAGCAACTATTTGTTTACTTGTTCAGAGAATGGTGAGGCCTTAAGTTGGGGCCGAGGGGGGTCTGGAAGACTTGGTCATGGACACAAATCAAGCCTCTTGGGCTTCATAAATAGTACAAGGTAGGTTTTGCTGGCTTACATATGTTGCTGATTCACATTCCCGGTAGTCAACTCGGAAGCAATTTCTGTATGCAAATTGGAAAATTTCTAAAGAGTTGTGATTGCATAATCAGGGCATCTGAAAGCCCTTTAGAAAATTTTGTGCGATAGAATCAGGAGCATAGTAATGCTATTCAGAATTTAGAAAGGAAAGAAAATGAAAAATGTAAAAAAAAAAAAAAGCAAAGCAAAGCAAGTGATAATATCTACTCCTAACCCCAAACCCACTAGCTTGTGTTTTTTCAAAAATTTGAAGATAGGTGGTGAATAGAATATTTTAGTCGCAAGGTTGGGAAACTAATTGGGCTTGCAACGATTTGGATTCCCGCTGGGTATTATACAAACATGTTCAAGGACTGCCAAATTTGACACAATTTGGCCAGTTTATGTTTTTCTTTACAAACCAAACACACTTCCGCGCCATGAGCTTTGCTTCCCGCCTCAAAACAAAAACCACTTTGTTGGGAATCATGGTTTTGGGGATGGAATTTGTGGCAGGGGTAGAAAGACTCGGCGGTCATAGGAACTTAGACTACCGGGCATGAACGTCCCACCTAGACTGGCTATCGAGAAAGAAATCACACAACTTACCCTGTTGGCTGTAGTTTTTTCGTTGTGGCATCTTTTTTTCCACGAGAGAGGGCAGACTCAAAGTGCTCTCCGAACCGTGCTGGGAAATCAACCATAGGTGCCTTCTTTCTATGCATTTTTTATGATTAGATACGCTGGTAGACTTTGTTAATTGATTATTACTCTGTCATGCAATTTATAGCAGTTCGCTTTCTGTACGTGAACTTTATTCCTATTTTCTTAGTACTCCCTTTGTCCCAAAAAGAAAGAAAAAAGAACGAGTCAAATTTGAGTAGTTAAATAGCCAGCCAATTCCTTGCATTTCCTAAATTTGTCTATAAAATGTCTTCTTTGCTTTGTTCTCTTGAATATTTCCTCCAAGATACCAGTTTTTTCTACTCTTTCATTAGAGCATTTTAAAGCTATCACTTAAGTTTATACTCTATTTTCAGAAGTATGACTCTTTTTTATAAGACTGACGAAAAAGGAAAGTGCGACTCTCTTTATGGTACTGCTAACATGTGTGCATCCACATCAGTGAAGAGTTGAACATGTTCCTGTTCCTCGTGACATAAAATGCAAGCTAGCAGCTAATATCCACTGTATATATTTATAACACCTTTTGTCAATTTCAATGCAGCGAGTATACCCCAAGGCTGATTAAGAAACTTGAAGGAGTCAAGGTACTTTCCTCGTATGTAAGGTCATGTTGAAAATGATTTTTGAGACCTAGCTCATTTGTTGTTGGTCCCTGTTTTTGCGCTATTTGTGTACAATTAGATTAAATGTATTGCTGCTGGGATGCTGCATTCTGCATGCATTGACGGTACAAAAAAAATCACTTTCTTGTTTTCCTCTCTCCTTAAATTGGCATTAAAGCTATCTTCACACTTCCATTTAACCATGTAACTTTGTTTGAATTTCAGAAAATGGCTCCGTCTATTTCTTTGGTGAAAAAACAGTGGAGAAACTTGTAAGTGGTGAGACCGATTTAATTAGTCATGTTTTGCTAATCAGTTATTGCACTGTTCTGCTGCATCTGGCTAATGCTTAATCTTGAAAACACAAAATATAGGCCCTCGGGGGTGCAAATCCTGCTTCAACCCCATCTATGATCAGCCAAATTCCATGGTCCGAAGTAATTGCATGTGGTGCTTATCACTCGTGTGCCATTACAAGTAATTTCTGCACGCCATTACTCTTGTTCTGAATTTTGTAGTCATTTTGATCACGATATATGATGAAATCATGAAAAGATGTCTGGTCCAATAGCCTGCCACCATGGTAGAGATTGTTTCCGCAGCTCAACCTTATGTACCAAGGTCAAGACAGTGTGACCTTACCTTTGTGCAGATAGCAGATACATGGTTAATGTTTAACCGACATAAATAAGATGATTGAAGAATGCTTGTTCAAGCTCAACATTGTATCTGATGGAATACTAGTACTTGTTACTACCTCCGTCCCAGTTTAATTCATAAACCACCAAGCGCATTAATCAACCGGTAATTGGTTGTTCTAGTATAATAAAGGTCTCGGGCGAGGCCTGCGAATGCAACTCTGTTAAAACTCATTAGAGAGCTCTGCCTCCCTAGTGGTCCTACACGGCTCGAACCGAATTAATCGGCATCCAATGTGGTGGTTGGATACCGGTGGCTTGGACAAAAAATGTTGTAATATTTTTGCTAGAATGTTGAATGTATGCGCACATAAAATTAAATAGAAGGAAGAAATGGAAGAAGTAAGAAAAATTGGATGGTCTCTCTAACATGTAGTCTTGTGCGGTGTTTTCACAAGGTGGCGGAGAACTCTATACATGGGGCTCCAATGATAATGGCTGTCTTGGTACTGGGTATATTTCTTGTTCATGCTTCATCTCAAATGGATAGATCAGAGACGGACACTATTCTACATATTAAACACAGTTTCACACTAGTTGATATCATTGAAGTACAATCTTTTTCTTGTGTCAGCTGTACAGATGTTGCTCATGTACCTGAAAGAGTTCAAGGCCCATTCTTGAGGCATTCTGTCTCTAAGGTCTGTGAATGATCTAATTTATCTATTGGTTGAGAAGTGACTAAGAATCGGGATCAACATATGCAGCAATTTTTATTTTTATTATTTTGCCGCATGCTTTTTTCATGAAACTGGATTACATTGGCAGGTATCTTGTGGTTGGAAGCATACAGCAGCAATTGCTGGTGAGAATGAAATACCTTGCTTGAATCCTTCTCTTCGTAATTGGCATCTTCCTCTTTAGCGAACTAAACTTGTAAGGGAATCTGATAAAATACTAATCTAATCTTCTAGTGCTAATGTGAAGGAGTGGAGAGGTTTTGATATTCCCCAAATTCAAGGGAGGTGGTTCGTATCATCTCTGAAAACCTCGTTTGAACTTTTTCTTCTTTTTCTATAACTTAGTTGGGGGTGGTTTAACAGCACGTCTTGTGTTTACCTGAAATAGTATATTCTTGTAATTTGTTGGGAAAAGTTCAGTATATTGTTTCAAATACTCTTTTGGAGGCAGGTCTACTATTTATTTTTGGACTTCTAGTTGTGGATTGACCTTTATAAGTAGAATTACGTAAACTATATTTCTGACCTTCAGGAGGCAATGTTTACACCTGGGGGTGGGGTGGTTCACATGGAACATTTTCTGAAGATGGACACTCTTCCGGCGGACAACTGGTAAGTTTTGACCTCTCCTAATGGCATCGTTTCACACCTTTTCTTTGACTTCATTTGAGGGTGTAACTTATGTAGTCCATTGACATAGTTTTGACGAATGTTAAGTTTAACAACATACTCTACTAATTGCTTAATTTCTTTTAGGGCAAATGACAAATTAGGATCCAACGTTTAGGGGGGGGGGGGTGTCAATCAGGGTCTGATGTTCCAATTTTGTCAATTTAGGTTCCAAAGTTAACAACGTTAGTCGGTTAGGTTTTTTTTAAAAGGAATTGTTAGAAAAATCCGGTAAGTCGGACCATGTTTGGCACATACTCCTTAAACAATGGACCCTAAATTGACAATGCTCACCCCCCTGAATTTTGGATCCTAAATTGACATTTTTTTCTACAATTTTGTCCAAAAAACCTAATTGACTAACGTTGTTAACTTTGGACTCTAAATTGACAAAAATGGAACATCAGGCCCTGATTGGCACACACCCCTGCACTCTGGACCCTAATTTGTTATTTCCCTTCTTTTTTATGATGTGCTTTACAGTTTCATCGGCAACACTGTAATATAGCAAGTAGATAACGCCCTTTAGAGAACCTATTTGCTTTTGAGCTGTTAGAAAAAGGGTTCAATAATGTACACCATAATTTAACACTTCCCCTCACTTCTGACTCTGTTTGAATGTGGAGTAATAAAACCAAGGTGCATTACTAGATGCTTCATTATCCAGAAATACTATGAACCTGTACATTATGTGTAGTAGGGGAAACAAGTCCAAATGGCAAATGGGTGAGTGGAAAATATACCTTGGCTGTGATAACAAGAATTAACCAGGAAGTGATGTTGACTACATTTATTACGAGTATTCCTAGCATTTGAACGAACTCCCTATTTTCTGCAGGGCCTAGGAAATGATGTCGACTACTTTGAGCCTGCAAGAGTGGACTTTGGAGTCGGGGTGAAAGCGATGCAGGTCTCATGTGGATTCAATCATACAGCTGCAGTACTTGAATGTGACTGATTGAGAACACTGTTCTAACCTGGACGCAGCTATTTTACATTCTTTGCTAAAATTGATATCTGACCTGATTAAAAGGTACTCCCCCTGTCCCAAAATGAATGTCCAAAAAAAATCAAATTTGCTCTAGATCAAGAGTAAATTTGAAAAAAAAATGGACATTAATTTTGTGTCGGGTCGGTGGGAGTAACAATTTTGGAGGCACCTATTCGTTCATAATTTACATGCTCCCAGATTACCTCTTGTTAATAGTCAGAACACATACATTACCTGATGCCTAGAAAATTGTAATACAAAGAAATGGGGAAGTACGATATTTTGTGATCACAGATTTTTATTGTATGCCCATTGTAAAACAAATAAGGGCGATATATTTTCTAAGCCCATTGTAAAACATGCAAAGGCAATGTATTATGCAAAGAGTCCAGGAGATGATTGAAGAAGCCAAAACCTGGCATATGCATAAAGGATAATACTTGCATTTTATTGCAATGATGCTTTTGTCTTCTATTTGGATTTCAGAAAGAGGCTGATGGGGAAGTTACTTGACCCATAGTGTTCCAAGACCTTAGTAAATGTTTGTCATATTGATGAACCACTAAGAATATTTAAAAAGAAAATGATGTTACAAGATCTACCACTATAAGTATGCATGGGTCCAGAGAAGGTTGGGCCCACATGGGTTTAATGTAGACAAGACAATCTTCTCTTGCCTTTGAATGTAAAAGTTTGTTTAAAAATATAATGAATAATGTATACTATATATATGAACCAAATAAGAACTCAAGAAGTAAACTGAATTCTGCCAGTAACACCACAGGTAAAGGAAACAAGAGCAACCAAATAGTAATTGGGGTGAAAAATGGCTTTCAATTATGTAAATGGTGGTGTACCTTTTACATCCAAAAGCTCAATGCAAAAATTACTAATACAGGTAGGCACTAGGTAGTGTAATAATCTCACCTAACGAATTAGTGGTGGGGAGCCTGAGGTATTCAAGCACAAAACTGCCCATCCATGAATCTTGTCCATACTACAACTACTACATCACATTGTTAGCTTTCTCTATCCTAAGTCTCACCGTGAGAACGTGTGTGTATGTTTTTTT
The DNA here is from genome assembly GCA_022495995.1 of Adenophora triphylla var. japonica. NCBI lineage: Eukaryota > Viridiplantae > Streptophyta > Magnoliopsida > Asterales > Campanulaceae > Adenophora > Adenophora triphylla. The sequence goes on from JAFEMH010000734.1 coordinate 482,389, forward strand.
GGGGATGGATGGGCTCATAGAATTGACTGCTTGTCATAGGAAAATTTAATGAACATAAAAGCTAAAATGAAAAAAAAAGGTGTTGGTCGCCTGATAAAGGCGGGGATGGTATAGGATGGCTGAATGCACGAAACTCCTGCCATTTTGGGCTCTAAGAAGACCATAGTATCAGCTCACCAGTGAAAACAAGTATATGGAAACTAAATATGTTGAGGATATGTGAGAAATGAAATAGGGACCAGAAAAACTGGAGTGGGGAGGTAATTTAATTTGTAAAGCATACAGGGGATATAGGGATCAGGAAAGCTGGAGAGCAATCTGCTGGAGAAGTAATTTTTTCTGAGAAGCGTTAATTAGGCCTTTACACTCTGCATCTACCAAAACATCCATCATCATAGCAGCTGCATGACCTCGTGGCTCCTCCGCACCAGATGCTCTTCTCAACATAAACATCTGTGAACCAACATACCATTCAATAGCATATGTCAGTCGCACAAAGTCAAATTAAGTATCTACATGCATCATTTTATGTCCATCGCATGCACAGTTGTGTGTGTGTGACTGAGAGAGAGAGGTACACAACAATGCCAAGACAAGGCAAATTACATGATACTCCCTTTGTCCTAGAAAGTTTGTCACATGAACTTTGACCACAAATATATGACAATTTAATTATGTTCATGAAATTCTAAAAATGTCTATTGATTCACCATTAATAATATTATCAACAACTTTTAGAATTTCATGAACATGATTAATTTCTCATAAATTTGTGGTCAAAGTTCAACAAAAAAGTCAAATGGGACAAACTTTTTGGGACAGAGGGAGTACAAGAAAACATGCTAAGGAACTTGCGGATACCTGTCCGTGATGTGTTATTTCAAGACACCCCGGTTGTTGGATAAAAGGTTCCCCATCTATCTGAACAGGAAAAGGACTGGAGGCATGTATTTTTATTGATTTCCCTTGAGCTAGCCTCCTTGCTTGTGAAAGTCCAATCTGTAAAACGTACCAAAGTTCAAACCGATACTTGAACAGATAAATATGAAATAAGTACCAACTTATCTTGGAACGATGATATAAAAAAGGGCAAACCCCGGTGCGCCAAGCGCTCCCCGCCAAGCGGGGGTTGGGAGAGGGAACCATTTGCTAGAGCCCTCCCCTGACAATTGTCAAGAGGCTGTTCGCCAAGGTTCGAACCCGTGACCTTATGGTCACCACAAATTTGAACAGATAAATATGAAATAAGCACCAACTTATCTTGGAACTATGCTATACATACACCAAAGCTTCTGTACAATCAGTCACTTTTAAAGAAAGGAATTTGGAATCTAAGTTAAAAGATAACACCGCATCCAAAGAAAAATATGTTTTGGTACCATTTACGGAAACGTGGAAAAATATTGTTCCAAACACTAACTTCCGCAACTGGGAAAGATCCCTTAATTCCTACAGGTACAGCAAGATGATTTGGCTTCACAAAATAAGCATCTAAATGAAGGTTCCCGGACCTTCCATGTTTTACATTATATAGCATACCATGTTCCCATAACCATAATACCAAACTGAAACAACAAGGGAGCCAGGTAACACTACTTGAGAGGGCATTTTCACTCGGAATAGAAGCTTCCGTGCTCGTACAGTATACACATGTAACATATCTGCTCACATCCTCCATGAGCTAGGGGAATTACAGTTGAATGTCGACGCACGAGCGGGTGGTTTTTCGATTTATTTTCATATGAATAAAACATAGCTAAGTAAATGAAGATTTCGTAAACATCCATCAGCGAAACCAACCAAAAAGCTCTATTTTGTTGTCCTGATTAGAAAATGAAAGGACTTCAAGTTTAAAAGAACCTAACACTTTGCAAGTAATTTAAAGTTCTACCCCTTGCTACAAAAAGAATAATAAAAAGGACGTCTGATGCAGAACTCCAAAGCAATGACGAATGGATCATAAAAGTATCCAATGGAAACACGAAAAAATGAATTAAACAGAGAGCAAAAGCAAAAACAACAACTTGGAGAGAAAATAAGAAAAATGACTTGCCAATTATCGCTTAAAACGCAATGTGCTTTAAAGAAGCACAGAGAACAAAAAAAGAGAGAGAAAGTAATGGACAAATATTTAACAAACATACAGATGAAGCAATCCACCAGATGTATGGAAAGTAAAAGAGGAGATATCAAACCTGAAGCTTGCCAAGGTGCCATGCTCCAGAAACGCATACAACCTCAATCATTTTGTCATGCATGTACTGGAGATTGAAATTATCATTGTGATCATAATCATTCTGCCAAAGATCTACTCCTCCCATATAGCTACCAATGTTGAGCACAATTAAACCCTCAGCATCCTGTGAAGTAAAAAGCCGAGTAAGATCACTTATGGAACTGTTACTAGAATGTGTGCAGCAATTCTACCTCATGGTATACCTTCGGGATCTCAATGTCTTTTCCATCGACTTCAAGCCAAACATTCCAGGGCAAGTCAGCACAAGCTCTGTCAACAATATCTCTGGCTCCTTCTTTCGCATACCGAAGTTTATTGACAAACTGTTCAGATACTTTTGTTAGAAAACACCGAATGCACATAACAAGGAAATGAACAAGTAAATCATTAACTATGAGGCAGATAGTTGCCAATTTACTAAAAATAGTCACGATAAAAGTTAATGAAGTTACCTGACTACAAAACTTATCAGGGTTCTCTTCACGAGTCATGTGGAATTCATATGCAACTTTTGCATCACATCCTATTCCTATAAGAACAAAGTAATGACAGACAAATTAATGAAGCAAAAACAGATGTTACGCAATTTAATGAGTGCCTCCGTGAAACTATAAAGGAACCTCAAGACCCTTTTTAGCGTTTCTCTTTAGCAATCGTGTCTTAGACGGAAAAGGAAATCCAAGTACCTAAATAGTTCATCATGAACCTGGATTTTACATTCTTTGAATCACTGTCAGACTTTTCTTCTACAATGTCAACCTTCCAACGATCGACCATTGTAACTGCAGCATGGTTGATGTCATGGAGAACACTGCTTAAGCCACCTTGTCCCTCAACTGTAGAGAATCGTCCTCCCCATCTCAAAACCCGTGACAAGTCGTTTCCTGTTCCTAGAGGAAGAATAGCAACAGGTGGTGGCGATGCAAAATTAAGTCTTTCGATTGCATCAAGGACCCAAGCAACAGTTCCATCTCCACCGCAAACCAAAACCCTAAAATGCACATCACTGAACAGCTTTAAACCAGCCTCAGGTCCTTGGCTGGAACTGAGTTCAAAAACCTGCGACAGAAGCGGTGTTAATAGGCATTAATATAAAATAATTTTATTCTAAACCTTATAAAAATATATAGAAGATATTGGAATATAATAATATAAATGGTAATAGGTAAAAGCAGCCCTACCTACTTTTGAGCAATAATTTTAGACTAATTTAATTATCCTAATAAACATCTAAAAACTGTTATTAATAGTAATTATAATGGTGTATCAATAACAAGTTTTAGATTTTCATTAGGATAATGAAATTAATCTTAATTTATTGCTCAAAGTACCTTCGTAGTGACATCATAAAAAGTGGGAAGATCATTTCGGGATAGAGTATATGACTTAGGAGTTAGGATTAAAAATAAAAATAAAAATAAAAAACTTTCTTTACTCCTCAACAGGAAATTCAGAGCACATATTGAATACCCTGAATACAGAACACATGAGCAAACATATGTTAGCCAAAGCTTTTTACACAGCATCTACAAAGAATATACTTCCTCTTCACAAAATGAGTGTCATCACTTGCAATTGCATGGAGGTTAAGAAATTCTTGTCTTTCCTAACCTACTACATTGCTCAGATAACCAACAACAGAGGTTAACATATTTTAAGATATAAACTTTATTCTGATGGGAATAGGATGACAAGACAGAATTAACTTAGGGCATAGGGAGTAATGCATTTGTGTGGGGGATAAGAGAGAGAGAAAGAGTGATTATGAATCGAATACTGCATTATTTTAGATAAGGGTACAAGATACAACACGGGAGGACAAGCCATCCACCAGTAGAAGACAATGTATGTGACCTAGGATTGGCCAAGTCGGAATTTGATAATGCTATCATATCAAGAACAGAAAACTTATTCAAATACTGGACACTAGTACAAAATACTGTAGAAGTGCAGCTCCAATTATAGGAGGGAGTAGGTGGTCCAAAGCATCTTTAGGATTTCTCTTAGCAGCTCTGAACCACCTATTTATCGTTTAAGGCATATAATTCTGCTTTACTGGCAGGAGGGGCATGCTATTTCCATTAAGGAACGGCCAGAACTAGTAATGTATGTTGGCCAAACTATAATTGCATATGGGCATCAATTGGATGATTGTGACATCAATCATCCCAATGCTATCATCGGTAAGAGCACATCATATGACTGGGATAGCCAAGGGCCAGGTAGAACCACTGCTGGAAGTAGCAGTTTAAATGTTGGGCCAAGGTAAGACCTAATTGTAGCACCCTGCATCATAATTTTTTTATCTGCATCATTTAACCTTCTTGTGTTTAACTAAAGGCAATGCCTTACATGGTTAACAAAAAGGCCTAACTTGCCCGTGCATTTCGAAACTAAAACATAAACACGCATGTTCTCAATTATCAAAGAAACAATTATATAGGGGAATGAGAGAACACCTAATTACAATAAAGGTAAAATCTTCATTTGAATTATTTTACAATAAGAATCATGCTAGTCTTCCATAAATTTAGTGAATACATGTTCATTAATAATCATAAGGAGATTAACTGGAGAAATGTAACATCATAGGTACTTTGCGAATTGATTAGACAGCAGGTAGACATATTGAATATATAGTGAAGGGTTAGAAAACAGTGGTGATAAATCACAAACAATAATTTTCTTCAAAATTTCTGTTTCTTTCTCTCTTTGTTTCTTGTTTTGGGGGGAGAGGGAGGGGGTGAGTGCTGTATAGAAGTATTAGCATGTTTCTACAACTGAACTAGTATCCACCTGTAAAGGATTTAGTAGCATGTTCAATCTCCTCTTAAGGAAGGGTCCATGTTGTGCCCCACTCTTTGCATTAACGAAAACTAAAAGGGGCCTTGCATCAGCTGGAAAATCCACTAGCTCATACTGCTTAGAATGCCCGCAAGCAGCAATTTCATGCTTTGCATCAAATACGCCGTTCTGGGTAACTTTCCTATCAAGTGCCACACCGTCCTTCAAAAGCCGTTCATTCTTTTTCTCGCTACGGGACTTGTTCAAGCCAACAACACAACTGAGCAGAAACTGAAGCACTGGGTTGGCAGTTGAACTATCATGTACCTTCCCACTAGTCGTGCGATTGTTCCCATGTCTGTTTCGGTGGCGTCGCCTTCTGATTTGACCACGAACAGAAGAGGCAATAATTTCTTCAGTGATACTACTCAGCATTCCACCTCCACTTGTCTCACTTCCAACTTCTTTAACAGAGAGTGGAGAAAGGATGATCCTCCTCAGAGAACCCAAGTCACAAGCATCGCCTGATTCTGCACACATTTTAGCATGACATTTGACGTGTATGAGACGCTGGCACCACAAACAATGCCATGTTGGAGAAGCGTCAATAAAGGGGATACCGCAAGGTTCGTCGCAGTAAAAGCAAAAGGCAGACAATTCAGAATTCTCGTCCATATTAATCCACCTTTCTGACCAGTGATGTTGCACATGTGCAGACCCAGCTTGTGCTACACACTTGCAATCCTTTGCTGCATAATAAGAACAGCGAAAATGAACCGCTACTCCACAAACAGAGCAGCGGTGAACCGGAGAGTTTAACAAGACTTTTGTCCCCAAGCTTTGAGGGGAAAGCAGGGAAGTCAGGCAAACACAGCAAGTGGAGGGCTGGCCTCCACGAGCAAACTCTTCCGTCCATGTATGATGTGATAAAGGAATTTTTAGCTTCTTCCATGCCTTCTTTTTTGCTCTGGCTGCAGCTTTAACCCAATTAAGAGATGCCTTTCTCTGCCATTTAAGGAATACATATGCAACAGCTACAACTCCAAATGTCCCCGTAGCCAACCATCCAAGAACATTACCATAAGAAACTGTAATGGTCATCAACCTTAACAATATACTGAAATCAAACATTCTGATGCGGGTGTAGCATTAGATGCCCCTCTATTATTTGATGGTTTATAAAGTGGATGAATACAAGCTCCAGTCTGGCTTTATAAATAAGACCAGAATGAAATAATAATCTATGAGGGTACGAATAAAGAAACAAAAGGAGCAGAACCGAAGATCATCTAAAAATGATAACAAAATTGCAGAAGCAGTTCAAGAATGATTAAAAATATATATATGGAGATCTAATTATCGACTAAATTAGAAGCCCAAGAGGAAGTGTAAATAAACAAGTACAAGTTAAAAGAATTAAATGTCTAAAATGCAGAACCACCACCACCCTCCCGCACTGAAGATGACAGACACAGCATCAAATAACCATAGTGCAGTTCATGAAAACATACCCTGCTATTGTCATGCATGATTCATCACAACTTTACCTGTTTTAATTTTTAAGATTAAATAAAAAAGCTATCCTAGTTCAAAATAGGAATTAGAGGTGTAACCAAGTGGCATATCATAGCTTAAACTCGGATTAGGGGCTTTACAAAGATGTAGAGTTGGAGGCTACGCAAATTAACAGGAAACCGTCCTAGAATACTATTAAAAATGGGGTTTGAAACGAAATACGAATTTTCCATCTAATGCATTTTCAAGCAGGAATCTTTCTAATGATATCAAAAACCAAAATAAAAAAAAAGGGAAAGAAAATATCTCAGTCACGTAAAAATGCAGCTAATTTATATCTCTAGAAAAAAACAAAATTAATAAAGGAAATCAGACGTGAAATCGCCAAGGGAAAACAGATAATTGGCAACATAAATCCATTCATTCAAAATTATTACATACACACATTGATTGGGGGATAGAAAAGGAGGAACCTGATTAGCAGAAACCCTAGAAGAATTGAGATTTGGAGAGTGAGGAGGAGGATTTTGCATAAAATTAAGAGGAGGAGGAGGAGGAGGAGGTGTGAGAAACAAGGGAAATCTGGAGCAATGTTCCAAGATGGGAAACATATTTTTATTGATCAATTTGTTGTTTGTGGTAATTGGTAAGGTGTCATATAATATGACGATACAATTATTTATTTTCGAAAATACTTTTAGTTAGGTTGAGAACTTTTAATGCATATGAAAAGCAATCACTGTATATAGAGAACTAGCATAAGCCCGTATCCAAGGCCACGTTTTTTGTTTTGTTTGCTTTTTTTTTTTTTTAATTTTTTTTTTAAATTAAAAAAAAATAAATTTAAATTTTTATTTTTTTTTTTTTGTGCAAAATGTGAAAGAGACCAAATAGTTCCTCCATTTTGAAATTTAAACTGAATGGAGAGAGAGAGAAAGCGTGGGTATCTGTGTGTGTTTTTTTTTAAAAAAAGATTTTTTTTTAAAGGGAGGGTAAAATGAGAAAGTTACAAAATAGTGAGGGCAAAAAGGTAAAGTTGACAGATGAAACTGTTCATGAAACAGTACCACCCTGCTGCCATTTATACTATAGATTGTTATTCATCCCGCATAATTAATTAATATCCCCGTAATATAGTTTTCAAAAAAATGTAATTAATTGAAATAACTTTATTACTCTTTACTACGATTTTGTACACTCGCAATTGGATTTTTTCGAAATACACCTGCAAAATTAATTAAATTTTCACACCCATTAAATCCTAAAAACTTACCTTTTGCCCCTTCTACTCCATAGTTGATTAAAAAAAAAAAAAAAAAAACAAGCAAAAAGCTCCCTCATTCCTTTTACAAATTTCTCTATTCAAGTTTACTATATTGTTTTAAAGATCAATTATGGATGTAACAACACTTGATGATCAAGGCTTAAATGTAAATATTTTGAACACTACGGTGGTTTTTGCTTTGTATTAAAAAAATAAAAATAAAAATATCGTGACTGCGGTTCGGCCAGTAGTTGCCGAACATATTTGAATTGTTTGGTAACTGTTGACCGAACAATCTTCCATAGTCCGGTAAGTTCCTGCCGAACATTGGAATGATGTTCAATTAATATTGGCCGAACATTTGAACAATGTTCATACAGTATTGGACGAACATTTGAACAATGTTCAGATAGTGTTGGCCGAACATTTTAAACTGTATTGAAATTGTTCAACCAGATGTGATCACTTTTGAAATTGTTCTCCCACTCTTTTTCGAACAGTACGCATGTAAGGTAAATTTTTATTTGAAAATCTATTTGCATTATACAAATGTATATTCAGACAATCATGAAGTTGTTAAATTTGAAGATGCAATTACAGAATTCACGCATGTGTTCACAATGTAATTGTACTTTATTTTTCGTGAGAGATTATGTGAATGGATGCGTGCTAAAGGAATGGAGAATGGTTTTGTTATTGTGATTGTTAAGTCTTACAACGGGTGTCGTAATATGAAACCTAGAATAACTTTAACTTGTGAACGTAGCGGCAATTATCGTGAGTAAAAGAATGTCTCCCAAATGTCTAAAGCAGTGGTTCAAAATCATGTTGGAAACGTAGAGGGAAAGAAATCTAAGAAAAATAAAGATAGTGGAATAAAGAAATGTGGATGTCCAATAAAGTTGATGGCTAGGCAAGTCAAATAATAATTAATCCAAAAAAATCAAAATATCAAATTAATTCAATACATGAATCTAAAACTAACATTCAAATAACACATCACCAACGACATAGTACCAAAATAATATATTGTTTGTACAATAACATTAAAAATTACATCAATTCTCTACAATCCTTCCGCTATAGTATTGTAGCCATCCTGCTACACATAAATAACGAATTGAATGTCATTTTTAGGCTATAGGTGGTAATGGATATCCTTCATTCAAATGAACCTACATGATATCAACGCTCCAATAATGAATCCAGATAAACATGTTAATGTTAAAATCATGTGTTGCCATGAATGTTGTCCCAAGTGTTGCAAACCAGTGTTGCCACTGGTGTTGCCACAAGTGTTGCCATTTGGAATTGGCAACACTGAGTTAGTTACTGTATTTTTCACAAATATTAATGTATAAATTAATGTTTATATAACAGTAGTTAGTCACCTTAAAATGAGCTTGAAAAGAGCAACAGAAACTGCCCAGGCAAGAGTTACGAGAAGAAGAAATTAACAAATAAACATGTGTTTATTTGTTTAATTAATGACCAAGCAAAGAGATATTTTATTCAGCTATTCTGGGGGAGAACAAGTCAGAGTACAAGACATCCAAAGCTGAGAGGTACAAGCAAGAGAAGCAAGAGAAGACTAGGTCTCCTACATATGAGGCGAGTGGCTAAAATGGAGGAAACAAACTCCAAGTCATTCTTGATCATTTTGAGTAGGCTCCAAGACTTTGTGGCCTATAAATAGTGCGGTGGATCTTCATTGAAGATCATCCAATTCAAAACGCAAATCTGCACAAGAAGTAGAATTACGCTCTCAAGTGTTGCCATTCAAGTGTCGGCAACACTCAGTCCAACACTCGAGAATTTCATATAGATTTTTATATTTTTGTGAGGTTTTGAGTGTTCATTTTCAGAGAGAATTCGTGTATATGTTTTTCCTTATATCAGGGTTCATTTATCATTAAGGAACTTCTTCGACCTTGTATTGAATTAATATTATTAATAGAAAGGTCTTGCCTTTAAGGCACCCATCAAGTTATATATTTATATAACTTGATAAAAATTATATTCTTGTGTATTGCTTTAATTCTTCCGCTGCAAATTATATTTATTTCTATTGATTTGTGTTTTTCTAGAATTGGTGTATGTGTTGTTGTTAGTGTTGCCAACACTAAAGACAACACTTGTGAGTTTCGTCTCACCTTGTGAGTTTCACCTCACTTGTTCTAAGCCATAGACAATTTCAATTGGTATCAGAGCCTAGCACTTGATATACTAAGTGTTTAGATCCTTTTGTCATGGCTTATGATCCTGCAAACCCTAATCAAAAGAGATTACCGGTTTTAGACGGATCTAATTATGCTTATTGGAAGATTCGCCTACGCTCGCATATCAAATCAATTGATCTTCGGGCTTGGCGATCTATTTTAAATGGTTATTCTGTTCCAATGCTTCCTCCGGATGACGATGATGACGTTCAAGTCAAACCTGAATTCGAGTGGACAATTGAAGAGAATAATCTTGCTAGTTTCAATGAAAAGGCAATGAATGCCATCTATGAATGGGTTGACATGCATATGTTCAAACTCATTCAAAATAGTCCCTCTGCAAAAGATGTTTGGGATACTTTACAAAGATTTTGTGAAGGAGATGACAGTGTCCGAGAAACAAAGCTTAAAGGTCTCACTAGTAGATTTGAAAGATTAAGAATGGGTGAAAACGAAGACATCTCGTCTTATTTTGAAAAGTTGATTGATATTTCAAATGCTTGTCAAGTATTAGGGGAGCCTTTTACAAATAAACAACTTGTTTCAAAAGCTATTCGTACTCTTCCCAAACGTTTTAATATTAAAGTTTCAGCTATTGAAGAGGCCCATAATCTTTCAACAATGGACATTAACTCCTTAATGAGTATTTTGAAAAACTTTGAGTTGAATCTCAATGAACAAACGGAGGCTTCTAAAGGCAAGAATATTGCCTTAAAAGTCGAATCTTCGGACACATGTGTGGATGATGAAGATGAAGTCTTTGAGGAGTTAGATGAAAATACTAGTGTAGCTTTACTTGCAAAGAGATATAATTCTATGGTTAGAAAATTTAACAAAGTGCAGGTAAAAGCTAAGGACCAAACGGCCAAAACCTCTAGTTTTGTGCCAAGGAGAGGTCCTCCTCCAAATCAAAAGGATACCCCACCTAGGCGTGCATCCTCGGAAAAGATCCGATCCGATCCTAAGTACATTGAATCTATTCACTATCATGCTTGTTCCGGTTGGGGTCACTATGCCAATGAATGTGCTAACACCTTGAGAAAGGCGGGCAAAAATTTGTGGGTATCTCTTAGTGATGGAGAGGAGGAAGGAACGGAGAAAGAAGAAAAGACGGATCAAGTGGTCATGATGGCCACGGTAGAGGAGCTACCTTCGACAGAAAGTGTTATTTCAAGTGTTGTTCCAGATTTGACAACACTTGACACAACATTGGTGACTTCTTCAGAAAGTGTTGCCCCAAGTGTCATCCAGGAATTGGCAACACTTGGCACAACACTCAGCAGGTATGATTCTTTAAATGATCTTAATTTGCATGGTTCTACTGATTTAAATTCAGAGGAGTTTATAGAGGATGATCTTGATAAAGATGAGCTCATTTGTGAATTAAAAAACCTTTATAAATCCCTCCTCATGGAATGGAAAAAGGAGAACAAGATGGTGGTTTTCTTGAAAAAGGAAAATCAGGATCTTAAGAACTCCTTGACTCGGCTAGAAGCTCAACTCAGTAGGAGAGACTTGGATCTTAATAAAATCAAGGCCAAACTCAACCTAGCCGAATCCACCTTCAAAAAACTCAACACGAGTTCATCCAAATTGGATGAAATACTCAATTTGAGTAAGCCTCTGAAAGCTGATCTTGGGTTCCAAGAATCACTTGAAAGTATTACCTCTTCCTTGTTTGATGTTGAAACTAAAAATTGTTTTGTAAAAGAGCGTGTCAAGGAAAAGGGTAGCACTCCTAGTGATACTCCTGATCAATCCAATGAATGTGGATACTGTTACAAAGCTGGACATTTAAAATCAGATTGCTTTTTCCTTCAAAAGAAAATGTCCAGTCTTCAAGTGTTGCCTCAAGTGTCGCCAATTTCTCAGGACAACACTCATGGCAACACTGGTGAACAGAAATCCAGATTTTCAAAAAAGGGTTGGTTACCCAAGGAAAAACTGAAATGCTATGTTGTTTACACAGCTTTAAGGACTAACATTGCAGGAACTTGGTACTTTGATAGTGGTTGTTCACGTCATATAACGGGTACAAAATCATTTCTAACAGAGTACCAACCTATTCAAGGAGGCTCAGTGACTTATGGTGGTGGTGGCAAGAGTGAAATAGTTGGTAAAGGAACACTGGATTTTGTTGGTTTTCCTCCTTTGAAAAATGTCTTGTACGTAGATGGTTTACTTGCTAATTTAATTAGTATTAGTCAACTATGTGACGACAATTTGGAGGTAAAATTCAATAAAAATACCTGTGAAGTGTTTGATAACACTAACTTTTGTGTCATGACTGAAATAAGATCAAGTGATAATTGCTATCTGGTTGGTAATAAATCAGTGTGCAATTTGACAAAACTTGATGATATAAGGTTATGGCATCAAAAGTTAGGTCATTCTCATTATAGAAATCTTGAGAAGATTATCAAACATAATGCCGTCAATGGTGTTCCTAAACTAAACCTCAAAGACACCGTGATGTGTGGTGACTGTCAAAAGGGTAAGCAAACTCGTGTTGCTCACAGTGTTGAACAACACAATGAGCAACACTCAGGAACAACACATTGTTTTCAGCTTCTACATATGGACTTGATGGGTCCTATTGAGGTAGAAAGCTTGGGAGGTAAGAAGTATGTTTATGTGATAGTTGATGATTTTTCTAGGTTTACATGGGTGTATTTCTTAAGAGAAAAATATGAAACTTTTGATAAATTTACTCACTTAGTCTCTAAAATCAAAAACATGTTTTGTTCTCCTATTTTTCGAATAAGGTCAGATCGTGGTAGAGAGTTTGAAAACATCTCATTGCTACATTTTGTAGTAAAAAGGGGATACACCATGAATTTTCAGCACCCAAAACACCACAATAAAATGGTGTTGCTGAAAGGAAAAATAGGACTTTAATGGAGATGGCTCGTGTTATGCTAATTGCTAGAAATATTTCTAAAGGTTTTTGGGCCGAAGCATTAAACACAGCTTGTCACACTACGAATAGAGTTTTCTTAAGACTCGGTACAACTATGACACCCTATGAATTTAACGATTACTTGAGTGCTACAGGAGAACCTGCTGATAATATACCTTTGACCTTGCTGGAAGAAGTCGAACAGAGGGCTGGAACAGAAACTGATTCGGCCAGTGCAGCCACAGATTCAAGTGTTGCCCCGAGTGTTGCCCCTCAAATGGCAACACCTGAGGCAACACAGGAAAACAGAACAGTGGATGGAAATTCTGAGAGCAGTGACTCAGAAGAAGAAGATGGATTGGTGTACCATCAAGGCAGGAGAGATCCCCACTCGTATTAGAAATTATCATCCCATTACTCAAGTAATTGGTGATGTTAATGAAGGGGTTCGAACAAGAAATAAGGAGCCAGTAGACTACAGAGATATGGTTAGGTATGTGTGTATGTCCTCCACATACTCTCAAGTAAAACACTCCTATTTCGTTTCCTCTCTTGAACCAAAAAATGTGATTGAGGCCTTAAATGATAAATTATGGATTCAAGCTATGCAAGAAGATCTTGAACAATTTACCCGTAACGAGGTTTGGTGTTTAGTTCCACGTCCTTTAAATACTAACATTATTGGAACTAAATGGATTTACAAAAACAAATCTGATGAATTGGGTAATATTGTTCGTAATAAAGCTCGTCTTGTAGCTCAAGGCTATACACAAGTGGAAGGAATCGATTTTGACGAGACCTTTGCACCTGTGGCTAGAATTGAGTCAATAAGACTTCTTCTTGCTATAGCATGTTATCTCAAAATCACATTGCACCAAATGGATGTCAAAGCGGTTTTCTTGAATGGGTACTTAGATAAAGAGATCTATGTTGAGCAACCTAAAGGGTTTGAAGACCCATTCCACCCAGACCATGTATACAGACTTGATAAAGCCTTATATGACTTGAAACAAGCTCCTCGTGCATGGTATGGGCGTCTAACAAGTTTCCTTCTGGAATATGGATTTGTTAGAGGAGAAGCCGATAGGACATTATTTATTCTTAGGGAAAATAAAGAGCTTGTCATTGCTCAGATCTATGTTGATGACATAGTTTATGGTTCCACATCTAAAATATGTTTACAAAATTTTGTGGAAGCTATGACATCAACATTCGAGATGAGCATGATAGGAGAACTTAATTATTTCCTAGGATTGCAGGTGAAACAGTCAAATGATGGAATCTTTATCACTCAGAGCAAGTATGCTAAGAGTCTGGTGAAAAGATTTGGATTGGAGAGTGCCAAGAGTTCTAAGATACCTATGGGATCATCTCTTAAGGTAACCAAAGATCAGGCAGGGGAGGATGTTGACCCAACTCTGTATAGATCCATGATAGGTAGTCTTCTTTATCTTACTGCCAGTCGTCCCGATATTATGTTCAGCGTAGGTGTATGTGCTAGATATCAATCCGCTCCTAAAATTTCTCACCTAAATGCTGTCAAGAAAATCATCAAGTATGTGTCTGGGACAAGTGAATTGGGAATTTGGTTCACCAAAGACACTAATACCAACTTAGTTGGTTTTAGTGACTCTGATTGGGCAGGGGATATAGATGATAGAAAGAGCACTAGTGGGGGTTATTTTTTCTTGGGTAATAATCTAGTGTCATGGTACAGTCGCAAGCAAAACTGTGTCTCTCTCTCGACTGCTGAATCTGAATATGTGGCAGCCGGGAGTTGTTGTTCGCAACTGATATGGTTGAAACACATGCTTGACGACTATGGTCTTGATAGTAATATCCTGACCATGTATTGTGACAATTTGAGTGCTATAAATATTTCCAAAAATCCTATAAAACACTCACGCACTAAGCACATTGATATCCGCCATCATTTTTTGAGAGATTTAGTAGAAAAGGAATTGATCCAAATAGAGCATATTGATACAAAACATTAACTTGCTGATATTTTGACCAAAGCCTTGGATCATGAGAGATTTTCAAGTTTGAAAAAATCTCTTGGTTTATGTTTTCTATAAATCTGTTGTTTCAAGTGTTGCCGTCAGTGTTGCAAACACTGTCAGCAACACTCTGTAATTGTTGTATATTATTTAAAAAAAAAAATTAGTTAGTTTAATCCCAAATGAGGGGCATTTACTGACCTTTTTGTTCTAGTATGTGTTTATACTTAAGGTTAACATTTTTCTTATAAAATACCCCTTTGTGCTTAAAGTGACAAAGTCACTTATATTATGTTGATATTAAAAAAAAAAAAAAGGGCAAAGTGTTTTAAAATATTTCCAAAGGGAGTATAATGTAGTTGTTTTATACTGAGTATTAGGGACATGGAGCTCGCTACTACAGTGTACCTTACTTGAAAGGTATAAAACTTACTATATATAATTTTACACGTTTATAAAAAACTCGGGGCACGGAGCTCGCTACTACGATGCTTCCTTGTAAATAAAGAATGTGTAAAGCTTGCTTAAAAATTGCCTAAGGAATGACAAGTTATATATGTTGAAAAAATATCAAGGGGATTTTATTTAAAAATGTTGCCTTGCGTGTCACGCAACATTGCTAGTAACACATTAGTAGATGCCACATTAATTTTTTATTTTTCTTATTTTTTGTTTTTGTTAATTAAATTTTAAATTTCCAAAAGTCTATTTTCTTACATTTAGAGTTTGTGAAATTTAAAAGGTTTTTAGCAAAAATATTTACTTTGTCAAACTAAGTGTAATTCTGTAATATCCATTTTTTAAAATTCATCTCCTTGAATTTTGAAAAATACAATTTTATGGATATTGCTAAAATTATGTTTAGTTATTATATTTAAATGAAAAAAAAATAAAAAAAATGAATAAAAAAAATATTTTTTTCAAAATGGCGAATAACTTGGCTGAGTTTGTTGGGATGTGTTTTGGATAAAAGGTTTTTTAAATTAATTTGAAGTTGTCAAATCAACTTAATAACCCTCATTATTCCTCAACAAAACCCCTCCTCACTAAACCCTCTCTCACTCTCTCTCTTCCCGTTTCCCTCTCACTCTAGGCGGAAACCTCAAACCCTCTCCCCTGTTCTTCGTTTTCTTCGATCCTCCATGGCAAGCCCTAAAAATTCTTCCCAAATTTCTTCTCCCACGGAGATTTCGCCCTTAGCCCCCTCAAGTGTCGCCTCCAATGTCGCCGTTCCCATGGAGATATCTCCTGCGACATTTTCGGCCACACCCTCAACCTCACCATCTTTAGACATTGTTGTCTATGATCCATCTCAAATTCCCATTCCTTTAAACCTTCCAGAAGCTACCCCCTCCATTGAGCTAACCTTCGCCCCTCAAAAGAAAATCAAGAAGAGGAAGGTGGTTGATGCCTCTTCGTCTTTTCGGGGTGGAGTGCGTCGTCAATCTGAGAGGATCAAAACCTTGTTCAGGTCCAAGATACCTTCAAACACGGCTGATGATCCAGTAAATGTGGAGGATAGCTCTAGTTCTTCGCTCAACATTTCATCCGAAGAAAATTTGGATCCAATTTTTAAAGAGACAAAGGAGCCCTCATCATCTTCTGATGAGGATGAAGAAGCTTGGATGGAAGATGAGGAAACTCTTGCTGAAGCTCAGTCCAAGATAGTGAAGAAACAGAAAATCTCTGTCAGTGTCGCCCCAAGTGTTGCCAATCCAATGGCAACACCTGAAGCAACACCTGCTGCCAAGTCCAAAGCACAGTCGAGTTCTCCTTCGTATTCTCCCATTTCATGGCCTGAGGTACACACTCCTACTCCCTCTCAAGATTCCGGGTCAGATTATGAGTCTTTTGGATATTATGAACGTCCATTTCTTTTCGAGGAATTTTATAGTGATTCAAGCTTACATAAGTTTGTTCAAGATTCTGATAAGAAAATTCTGAATGAAAGAAATATGTATGTGACTCAATTCAAGGAGTTAGGAGTATATCAGTTTTTGGAAGATAGAAACTTTTTACCTACGGTTGTGAAAGTGTCTGGTTACATTGAAAGTGTGGTTAGGAATTTTTATGCTCATCTTAGGGAGAATATTGATGATAGGAATACCCCTCATTATGGAAAGATCTTTGTTAGGGGCAATATCTACGATTTTAATCCCTTGATCATCAACAAAGCATTCGACCTCCCTAATGTCGAAGATGAGAGTTTGGAATTTGATCCTAATGCCTTAGCCACCTTTTTAACTTGAGGGAGAATTACCATTTGGACTGATCATTTTAAGTCTACCCATCTCACTTCTTTGTTTAGCGTGCTTCACAAGATATGTATAACAAATTGGCTACCTACGGCCAATGAGAACACAGTAACATTTGAGCAAGCTAATTTGTTATACAAACTAGGCAAGAAACAAAGAGTTAACTTTGAGAGACTAGTATTTGCTCACCTAGCTGCATGGGTCAAGAAGAAAAAGACTTCCTCCTTCATTTTCCCTTCCCTTATTTTCAAAGTTCTTATGTACCAAAACCTTAAGCCTTGGAATGTCGATTCTGTCTCTGAACAGCCAGTCTATTACAGAATTAGCAAACACTTTACTGAGAGTGATAGGCACAGAGATTTGCCATGGGTTTTGGTTACAGATGCTCCTCCATTGGCTGCCCCTGCTACGAGTTTCGCCCCAAGTGTCGCCCCTGAAACTGGCAACACTTCTGGCAACACTGCTCCTGTTATGGTTGATGCTGCTATGATTCTTAATTTTTTCAATGGTCAAGTGAAGCACATTGACTCAGTAATTCAGGGGTGGTTGGATATGCGTACTGACATGATGAAAATGGTGGATATGATTTCTTCCAAAATAGGGGGAGATCGGCCACCAAGGCGTGATGATGGAGCTGGAGATGGAGCTGGACCTAGTGGTACAGCAGAGGGAGGTGAAGGAGCTGAAAATGCAGGTTGATGGTGGTTGGTTCGAATGGTTCTTGATTTTGGTGGTTTGGTAACAAAAACAATTTCCTTTGTTTTTATTTTGGTTTGTAATGCTTAAAAAATTTCAATTTCTGTTTTTTTTCTTTGTTTCGGCTGAAATTTTCTTCAAACTTAGATGGATGGTTGTTTTATGATTTTAATAATTATTTTGGTTAGTTATTAATTTCGTATTAAGGGGGAGATTTTGTGAAATTATGAGACTTCATTTGCCTGAAGGTTGATGTTGCCACTCATGTGAGTGTGATACTTGGATTGAAAAATATTTTCAACATTGCCTGAAGATTGATGTTGCCTCTATTAAAATCTCGTGGCATTTTTTGGTTTTTTGGTTAAGTTTGACTAACTGTTTTTGAAAAGATCATCACATTGGTATTTTGTGAAGAAATCAGTAACTAAGGGGGAGATTGTTAATGTTAAAATCATGTGTTGCCATGAATGTTGTCCCAAGTGTTGCAAACCAGTGTTGCCACTGGTGTTGCCACAAGTGTTGCCATTTGGAATTGGCAACACTGAGTTAGTTACTGTATTTTTCACAAATATTAATGTGTAAATTAATGTTTATATAACAGTAGTTAGTCACCTTAAAATGAGCTTGAAAAGAGCAAATGAAACCGCCTGTGCGAGAGTTACGAGAAGAAGAAATTAACAAATAAACATGTGTTTATTTGTTTAATTAATGACCAAGTAAAGAGATATTTTATTCAGCTATTCTGGGGGAAGTCAGAGTACAAGGCATCCAAAGCTGAGAGGTACAAGCAAGAGAAGCAAGAGAAGACTAGGTCTCCTACATATGAGGCGAGTGGCTAAAATGGAGGAAACAAACTCCAAGCTGTTGCTGATCATTTTGAGTAGGCTCCAAGACTTTGTGGCCTATAAATAGTGCAGTGGATCTTCATTAAAGATCATCCAATTCAGAAAACGCAAATCTGCACAAGAAGTAGAATTCTGCTCTCAAGTGTTGCCATTCAAGTGTCAGCAACACTCAGTCCAACACTCGAGAATTTCATATAGATTTTTATATTTTTGTGAGGTTTTGAGTGTTCATTTTCAGAGAGAATTCGTGTATATGTTGTTCCTTATATCAGGGTTCGTTTATCATTAAGAAACTTCTTCGACCTTGTATTGAATTTATATTATTAATAGAAAGGTCTTTCCTTTAAGGCACCCATCAAGTTATATATTTATATAACTTGATAAAAATTATATTCTTGTGTATTACTTTAATTCTTCCGCTGCAAATTATATTTATTTCTATTGGTTTGTGTTTTTCTAGAATTGGTGTATGTGTTGTTGTTAGTGTTGCCAACACTAAAGACAACACTTGTGAGTTTCGTCTCACCTTGTGAGTTTCACCTCACTTGTTCTAAGCCATAGACAATTTCAAAACATATAAATATACAACCAATCCTAAAACATAATATTGAGAGTTGATGGTACCTGAATGTAGCGATTTTCGTTGACGTACCTGATACAAATAAGCTTTGGTTTATTAGGTATTGGTGTTCGTAGAGGAAGAAATATGTATGATATGTTGCTTCTTAAACATACAAGAGTAACGTTGAATGCAGATGCAACCAAGTAACCCATATCTGGCACGTCAAACCAACGACCTTCTAGTGCAAGAGTCTTATTACAACTGAGAATTTGTTTCTCTTTCTCGACACGACCGTGTTCTATAAATATGAGACCGTATAATTCTTCATAAGCATATAACTCTTGCCATAATAGAGATCGAACCATATGCCATTCATATCCATGTCCAAGTAACCCCACGATAGAACGAAAACCGCAATGACCATCACCTATCACGTCTATCGTTTTCTCAATATGAAAACGCATTTAATGCTGAAATTGATCAATGATAATCGATGACTTCTCAAGTCTCGTTTTTCGACGGACATACTATGCAAAAATTTAGAACAAGGCAATATATAATCAGTTTAAATGAATAGACGTTGAGACATTACGATGATTAAATTGAACAATAAATAAGCAAGATAATTACCGGTAACTTGGCCTTTGATGTGAACATCAGATAGTTATGATTAACATCAATTTCTAATGCAATTGGTTCGACCTGTGAGCAACCATCGAGAATGGCCTCCACATACTCTAAGTGTTGGGTTTAGGGGGTACATGCGTAGCGGAAGATTTATATAATTCACAAAACCCTAGCCATGAATCCGTCTAACATGACAAATGATGGTTTCAAATAATGGACTCTAACCATGAGTCCGATTAAGAGTTTTAATTGACAAATTGACTATTTTAAATTCCAAAAAATATGTTTTCCTCATACTAGAACTTTCTACACATTTGAGTATGTTAACATTTCACATGCACGTTTTTCCTATTGTTGACATGTTGAATAGGCGTCCAAAAAACTGAGAGTGGTATGGCCGGCGATAGAGTCAACCAACTTGTCAATACGAGGCAAAGGATAACTGTCTTTTGGGCAGGCTAAGTTCAGTTATGTAAAGTCGACGCACATTCTCCATTTTCCATCTCTTTCTTGACCATTGCCACATTCGCCAACCAGGTTGTGAAGGTCACCTCTTTGATTATGCTTGCGCTAAGTATCTTGTCGACCTCTTGCTTAATGTCGACCTCTTTGTCACGAGCAAAGATTCTAAGCTTCTAGCTTTTGAACTTGATTGTGGGATTCACCTCCAGCCTGTGCACAACCACTTCTTCCTTAATTTCTTTCATGTCTTCAACTCTCCATGCAAAAATATCCAAGATTTATTGCACCAAGGCGACAATCTCGTCCTTTTCCTCAGACGGCAGCTGACTACCCACTTTGATTTTTTGTTCGGGGTAGCCTGCATTAATTTCCACCTCTTCTAGTTCATCAACATGCTCAAGTTCTGGGCCATCCATAAACTGTAGGGATTCAATTATAATTTCTCTAACTCCTATTCTTTCCTTTGCTGCAAGAAGTGGTGCTTTAACCTCGATCATCCTATCCAATTCTGCTAACACTAGATCGGTACAGGTGGCCCCTGAGTTTTGGTTGATTGAAAGACATAGGTCTCCAATGACAATTTAATCGACCAAAATTTGATTAATTACATTCTCCTTGCCTGGGTTTAGCACCAGTTCCATCTCCATGTCGTTTGAGGGACGTTTTGCCTCAATCATGACTTGGTCATTTGAGGGATAGGTCACCTCAAACTGCTAAGGATCGGCTAGGATGGGTTCATCGAGCTCAATCATCTCCTCGTCCACATAAATAATAATTTCCATTTTTGAGGTCGTAGTTGTTAATGACTTGGAAAAATTCCAACTTGCCCCAGATGTTTCAAATTCGAGCTCTCTTTTCTTCTTCGTTCTAAGAACATGGTCGAGGTATTCTCTGGTCGTCCCCAATACACACCCGACACCAAGATGGGTAGGAAACTTGACCCTTGAGGGATTGATGGGATCATCCACGAGGCGACCGATGGATGTGTTTTCACCTACACAAATGATATACTTCTAGACCTATTTTATGCTCTATCCTTGGGATTTTTGATGTATTTCTAGTTTTTTTGTAAGTAGAGGGGCTGGAATGAAAAATGGCAGAAAAGGAAGGACTAAAGGCTGAAAATTGAAGAGGGCGACCGAACCCCTTCATTAGGAGCGGCCGCACCCTTTGTCAAGTAGGTAGTGAGCAACCGCACAGAGGAAGATCGCGAACGCGCAATTCATACAGTCGTTGAGCGCGACCGCTCCCGTTAAGGGGGTGCGACCGTGCCCTGACTATTTTCAGGCGGATTCAAGGCTCATCTCTCCTGATTAGAAAATGATTGTGGCAAAGTAGATTCAAATTAGAAAGGGATCCTTCCTCCCCTACTATATAAACAACACTATAATAGGTTTGTATCATCTTGCATAACATAGATTAGGTGTTTAATTATTCAAGAAAGAATTCGAGACTTCAAACCAGGTTTTTATTCTTTTATATTTATGGCCCTTCGCGGCTAAATATTTGGTTCGTGGATTGGGTGAATAACAACTGTATCTTTATGCTAAGGTTTTAATTCTTTCTATCTTTTTTTCTCATTCTTGTTCTTCTCAACGTTCGTAACGATTGTTTACTCTTTGATATCTTGAATTACTTGGATATAAACCATTGCACTAGCATGGATGATTTATGCATTGACCATCGTTGAGTTGAATATATTTAATTGATTACCTAGTGGAACTCAATTGAATCTTGGTTTTTTCATGTTCTTATGATTTATTTGAAGACCTAGCGAAAATCGAATGAATCTAAGTTTTTGTGTTCTTGTGATTTAAATTGGATCTCTTAAATGTTTATATTAACCTAGCAAAAGTTATAAACACAAGAAATTATTAGAGTTGTAATGTTTTTATTGACCTAGCGGAATATATTAGCATCTTAATCCTATACTTTTGTGAACAAACCATTGAATGAGATTGATTTATTTTATCCCCTTGGAAATAAAGCATATAGTGATAATTGTTATTATCCCCAATCCATAAATCTCTTGTTTCGTGATTCTTTTACTTGTTTTAATTCTTGTTTTCTTAGTTTAATTAATCAAACCAAATAAAAAACCCCTTGTTATTTCTTGCACTACTAAAATATAATAGTTTATCCATGAGTCTCTGTGGATTCGACCCTTACAATTGTAAACTACTACTACTGCACTTGCTAGGTAAATTATTACAAGAGGAGAAATTCTCCATCAAGTTTTTGGTACCATTTCTGGGGACTTTTTGTGATTGGACAAGAAATTTTTCTTAGTGTATGCTTGGTCGACGTTCTTTGATTCCTACCTTTGAGCCATTGAACGACGATGTTGATATACTAGGTCGGCGTCTTAAAGAATTAGAATTAAAAGAGGACAATCCAGGATTGTCAATCCCCTCGAAATTGACCTAGATCTTGATCCCTCTACCATCGGGGTAGAGGAAGAAATAAAAGACGAGATGGAAGCACCACATGCTCAAAGAATGCAGGACTTCTTATGTCCTAAAGGTAGACACATCGGTGTCTTGTATTATGTTGTCTGATGCAGCAAAGAATTTGAGGTAAATGGTCAATATTTTATCAAGGTTTTTCGACCGAAAACCCTTTGACCTTTCTTATAGATTACATGATGATCGTGTCACACTTAACAGACAAAGAGGGAGTGACTGACGAATATATGAGACTTAAATGCTTCCCCTACACCACGAATGGGAATGCTAAGACTTGGTTGATGATGATCACGCTTAGGAGCATAAGCACATAAGAAGAATTGCATGATGTGCTTTTACGCAAATATTGCCCCCATTCCACATTGGCCACATTTAAACAGAAAATCATTATCTTTACACAAGAAATAGGAGAACCTTTCCATGAAGCTTGGGATAGGTTTAAGATGATGTTGGTCCACTGTCCTCACCACAATTTTCCTCTACCATTGTTGAACCAAACTTTATATGATGGTTTAAATCATGTTAATCAATCCATGGTTGACAATGATGCGGGTGGCTTTTTAGGAGCCAAAAAACTGCAAGAGACTCAAGACCTTTTCAAAATGTTGGGTTCTAACTCCCAACAAAATAGTACTAGAGGGAAGGGGAGAGGTGTGCTTTAATTGGGCACGAATGATGAACTTGCTAGGCAAATAGCTGAATTACATAAAAAATTGATATGTTAACTACTCATGGTGCTTTTTCAAGTACCAATGATATTCATGATGCATCATGCTCTATTTGTGGTTTACATACTCATGATACTAACTTTTGTCCTAGTAGTGCTAAATTTGTTATTAAGAATGAGCAGGAACATGCATTGAAAGGGTATAACCCAAGGCTGCCCCAAAATAATCCTTATAGCAATACTTACAATCAGGGGTGTAGGAATCATCCCAACTTCTCATGGGGAGGAAATCAAGGTAATCAAAATAAATCCCTTCACACTTCTCCACCACAAGGGTAGAAAGAGCCGTGGGAAGCAGCCATTGATACAATAAGGATGGGACATCAGCCGTCATCGAGATAACATGAGGTTGCAATAAAGAAGTTGGAGGTACAAATAGGGCAACTTGCTGAAGCCCTTCAAAGCCACAAGCCCGAAACTTTCCCAAGTCAAGGGCAAAAAGCAATGGCCATATCCACCTTACGGAATGGCAAAGTGGTAAGTCAAGAGGTAAATTCTCCTTCATCTTCTTCTTCTCCTTCCCATATTTCTAAAAAATATCCTGAAAAGAGTACACATGAATTGAATGAAATCCCCAAATATGCTTATATACCCCTCAAGTCATATGTACCACCGGTGTCGTTTCCCGTTCGGCTAATGAGGCTCAAGATTGAGCAACAAATGAAGGAGTTAATGGACATGTTCTCCAATGTTAATATAAATCTCCCATTGCTTAAAGTGATTAAAAATATTCCTGCCTATGCAAAAAAAAATCAAGGAAATTAATTTTAAAAAGCATAGATATGGAAAAGAAGAAGAATTGATCATGGGAGAGAACGTAAGTGTCATAGTTCGACAAGAGCTCTCTCCTAAACAAAAGGATCCCAGAAGTTTCATGATTTTTATTAATATGGGGGATTCTAGTGATGTGAAGGCGATGTTGGAACTTGGTGCTAGTGTCAATGTATCGCCATACTCCATGTATTTGAAATTGGGCTTGTCTGAGTTAAAGCCTACCACACTGACCTTCCATTTAGTGGATCGTTACGCTAGGAGACCTATGGGTATTGTGGAGGACGTGTTAGTACAAGTGGGAAATTTTATTGTCCCCATTGACTTTGTGGTTTTAGAAATGGTAGTTGGAGTGGGAAAGTATAGAGAGTCACCAATTTTGTTGGGACATCCCTTCATGGCCACAACTAATACTATAATAAATGTGGGGAATGGGATGTTATCCATGTTGGTGGCTGATGATAGGGTTGAAATACAAGTAGAGGACAAGTTGAAAAGACCCATGATTGATAAGGGGAATGCTTGTAAGTATATAGATGAGAGGGAGGCATGTATGCAAGAAAGTTTGTGGGAGAGTGATTGTGCTCTATTAGAAAGTATTCTAAGTGACGATGAGAATTCTAGGGATAATGCGGACGTCCATATTATGGCTAGTAACACCAAGGCTGGCAAACACTCTTTGAGTGACGGCCCGTATCACCCCCTAGACCGCTCCCACAAGGAGTCAGTGTCACCATTAAAATCATTATTTCCTCTAAAATCTGAAACTAATGATGCATATGCTCAAGTAGAAGAATGCTATTTTCTTGATATTTCTGATTCTTTCATTGTTAACATTGATGATCAAGATAGCTCCTCTCAAATTTTTGTTTAGAAAGATGTTCCTAGGGATGTGGATACTAAAGCATCGAATGAGTTTGGAGGGGAGGCCCCCAAGAACAAGAAAAAGAAGACAAAGGATAAGAAAAAGGTCTCTAAAGTTCCTTGGGTACCACCAGAGCTAATCAACAATGGAACATATATGTGGAAAGTCGTGGGTGTTTGTGCCCACGAAATCATGAGGTGGGCCAAGAGAAAGAAAGCAAAGGCCAAAGACAAGATGACCACCTCCAACCCCAACTAAAAATTTGGACTACAGTCGGGCTAACGACCTTAACCAAATGCGCTTATTGGGAGGCAACCCAACTAGATATGTTTTATTTGCTTTATTTTATTTTATTTATTTTGTTGTGTCATACCATCCTTTGAACCCAAGGCATGTTTTAGTTCTTTGCTATGAGGACATAACATTTGATTTGAGTTTGGGGGTAGATATCTCTACGAGTTTCTGGGTTTATAGGAAAATGTATATAGCGTCACCCTCCAAAACAATAGAATTTTTTTTTTGTTCTTTTCATATTTTGGGATATTGGCTAAAGTTTATGATGATTTGAGGGTTTTTTAATTTTAAAATCTTGAGTGTTATTATCAATATGGGGATATAATTGCATTGAAACATGTAAAGTATGATTATTTCACCCTTCACTTCACTTCCATTACTATTGTATAGATCATTGTTATCAATTTAGAAGACCTTTATATGGTCACTTAGAAATTCTCGGGGTCGATAGAACATGTTTGCACGATTGTCAATAACATATCAATTAGGCTATTCGGAAGTGATATATGAATATTTTATTTGAACCATGTTTGTGAGGATTTAACTTTCTAGTCACTTATAAAAATTTCCGCTAGAACCCTATTTGAGCTTGAAAAAGAATGAAATCTCTCACAAAGTGGGAGTTTATCTTAAATCGCCATTCGTCTCCTTTTGTACCTACATTATCCTATCCTTTTAACGTATACACTATTTTCTCACCTTTTCAAGATAGTGAAACTAGAGAATGAATGGGAATTTGTGGGTTATGCTTTGGAAATCAAGGGTTGAGTGGAAAGAGGTCAATCAAAAGAAAGAAAAAGGGTTGTGTATTGTATTGAAAGAAAGGCTTGAGAAAAGTATTTAATGCATAGTATTCTTTGTGATTTATATATATATATATATATATATATATATATATATATATATATATATATATATATATATATGTGTGTGTGTGTGTGTGTGTGTGTGTGTGTGTGTGCAAAGCAAAGAAAAGAAAAGATGAAGAAAAATTTGAAAAGCCTTGCTCACTATTATGCTAAAGTGAAAAGTGACCAAAGTAAAGAAAGGTGATTAACCCCATATGTAAAAGTATTCAAAATCATAAGTTTGGGTTGAATCAATGGGATGGCATGGGTGAGTGGAGACATAAATTCAAAGTGAGGACGTATGTTAAAGACTTTTTAGTTTCACTTGCTTAACTTCGTATGTCCTTATCTTCATTTGTAATCGTGAACATAGCCTGCGATTGTCGCGATACGTTACAAGCCATAAAACTATATTTGATTCATAAAGTGTAGTCGGGTTGACAGTTATGTTTAAACATGCATATGAGTGTCATTGCGCATAATTGCTATCTTATTATATTTAACTTAGAGCATGACATAAGTAACCCTATAAAATATCTTACTTTGGTGACAATGATCTACCATATATTCTTTCATTTATCATATTGTGGTGAAGAATTGTAAGTTAAATGCATCAATATAAATATAATCACATGTTCATAATAATGCTTGTAGATTTTATGTGATGTAAAGATCTGACACTTGTTTGGCCAACATCCAATTAAATGATTTGAACAATCCCAAAAATATTTCTTTTGTACTTTTGTTTAGTTATTAGGTTGATTATGTTTTAGTTTTGTTTTACTCGATGACAAGAAAATGATAAGTTTGATGGTATTTGATGGATGTGTTTTTACCTATCCAAGTGATGTACTTCTAGGACTACTTTATGCTCGATCCTTGGGAGTTTTGATATATTTCTAGTATTTTTGTAAGTACAGGGGATGGAATGAAAAAGGGCAGAAAAGAAAGGACTAAAGGCTGAAAATTGAAGAGGGCGATCGCACCCCTTCATTGGGAGCAGCCAGACATTTGTCCAGTAGGTAGTGAGCAACCACACAGAGGAAGAGCGCGAATGCGCAGTTTTTACAGTTGTTGAGCGCGACCGCACCGTTGAAATTACCCGGATCCGGCTCGCGCGCGGAGCCCCGGCATCTCGCGTTTTCGTCGCTGTTCGGGAAGGTCGCCCGGATCCGAGAGGCAGCACAATCGCGCCCCGGCATCTGGCTTATTCCGTTTTAGCGTTTGCGAGGTTGGAGGTGTCTCGCCGTTTTGCTTTCGCATTTTGTAGAGTCGCCACGCCGTTTTTATTAAGCCCAAAACATTGAAAAAGGGCATCAGTTTAAAGATAATTTTAAACTGTTTTTGTGTGATGAGATTTTGAGTTCGGAGGTCAGATGACTCCTCGGGAAGAGAATATTAGAATATTAGAGCTCACCCGAGTCGCCTCGTAAAAACGAGTCTTTCGGATACCCCTAATATCCTTTAAATGTTGTGTGTGTGTGTGTGTGCTTTTAAAAATGCATGCTGTATCGGATGTCTACATTGTATGCTATGTATGAAAATGTATTGAAATAGTAGAGGAAGGAAGCCTTACCAATGTTGGTTCGTGTCTGTCTTCCGCAGGGGAATAGTGTTTGAGGTCGGAGTAGCGTTCCGGATTGCTTCGGGGATGCCTCGGGAGATGCCGGTTGTCTGCGGACAGAGTTTCGGCGTGAGTTGAGGTTGTAGGCTGCGTTCGGGCAGAGGTTCGGCGTGCGTGGGGATCGTCGGGATCAGTCGGGCAGAGGTTCGGCGTGCGTTGGAATCGTTGGTTGGATTCGGGCAGAGGTTCGGCAAGGTTTGGGATCGCCGGTTTGACTCGGAAAGAGCCGGGACACCGTGGGAAAGACCAGGCAAGGCCTCGGAGTACCACGAGGGGCCTCAGAGTACCTCGAGAGTGCCTCGGGGCAGCGCGGGAGCGTCTCGGGAGCGCTCGGAGAGGCTTCGGAGCACCTCGAGGGGGCTCGGAAGGCCTCGGAAGGATCCGAAGGGGCCGGGAATGCCTCGAAAGGTCTTAGAAGGGGAGCCAGAAGGCTTAGGGAGGAAGAGAGAAGTGGGAGGTGTGAAAAAATGAGGAGGGGAAGCCCTCTATTTATAGTAAAAATTTCGGAGCAAAGAGGTCCGTACGGACCTTCTTGGTTATCCAGAATTTTGGATTTCCTCGATTTGAGGGAATCTGCAATGATGGAGAATATTTGGGA
This sequence comes from Adenophora triphylla var. japonica, assembly GCA_022495995.1. Classification (NCBI taxonomy): domain Eukaryota; kingdom Viridiplantae; phylum Streptophyta; class Magnoliopsida; order Asterales; family Campanulaceae; genus Adenophora; species Adenophora triphylla. The sequence goes on from JAFEMH010000734.1 coordinate 510,945, forward strand.
ATGATGATGTTCCCTGAGCAATAAGGTCCGTACGGACCATCTTGCATGCAAAGAGGTCCGTACGGACCAACTCTGCATGGAAGTCATCATTTCTCCCGGGATTTGAGGGAATATTGTGGACTTTAAGGGGATTTAGTAATCATTGAAACAAAGAGGTCCGTACGGACCTTAATTGCTTTTCTGATTTCCTGAAAATTCCCAAAAGGTCCTTTTGTCCCTTTTTATCCCAGAAAGGCTCCTCCCCTGGTTTGGTTGGGGGTTTGAGAGGTTTTTGAGAGGGTTTTGAGTGAGAGAGGTCTCTGAGACTGCGTGGATGAGTCTGCGGTGTTTCCCGGGTGTTTGAAAGGGAGTGATCCAGATTGGGGTACTTACAGAAGCCCCTCGACGACGTCACTTATGAAAGAAGTGGGGTCGCCGATAAGATAAGGGTCCTAATCTGGATCGCGTGCTGGGAGAGGAAGTGACCGTGAGGGTCAAAGTGAGGACGTGGTGGTGTCCTTTTGGGTGACCGCGTTTGGAGTCAATAGCCGACCCCGTGATAGGATTCCTACGTATCCCTGGCGGGAAGCAAGCCTGGGCGGAGTTCGGGTGTGGGGTGAGTGTTCTGTGAATGCGGGCGTGGTGGTGCCACAGGTGTTGTGTGACCGCCGAGGTCAGTGGTGAGGACGTGGTGGCGTCCTGGGTGACCGTATAGGTTGATGGTAAGGACGTGGTGGCGTCCTGGGTGACCGCATAGGTCAGTGGTAAAGACGTGGTGGCGTCCTGGGTGACCGCATAGGTCAGTGATAAGGACGTGGTGGCGTCCTGGGTGACCGTATAGGTCGGTGATAAGGACGTGGTGGCGTCCTGGGTGACCGTATAGGTCGGTGATAAGGACGTGGTGGCGTCCTGGGTGACCGTATAGGTCGGTGATAAGGACGTGGTGGCGTCTGGTGGACCGTATAGGTCGGTGATAAGGACGTGGTGGCGTCTGGTGGACCGTATAGGTCGGTGATAAGGACGTGGTGGCGTCTGGGTGAGATAGGTCGGTGATAAGGGCGTGGTGGCGTCTGGTGGCCGTATAGGTCGGTGATAAGGACGTGGTGGCGTCTGGGTGACCGTAGGTCGGTGATAAGGACGTGGTGGCGTCGGGGTGACCGTATAGGTCGGTGATAAGGAGCGTGGTGGCGTCTGGGTGACCGTATAGGTCGGTGATAAGGGCGTGGTGGCGTCTGGGTGGCCGTATAGGTCGGTGATAAGGACGTGGTGGCGTCTGGTACCGTATAGGTCGGTGATAAGGACGTGCGTCGGGGTGAGGTCGGTGATAAGGACGTGGTGGCGTCTGGGTGGCCGTATAGGTCGGTGATAAGGACGTGGTGGCGTCAGGGTGGCCGCATAGGTCGGTGATAAGGACGTGGTGGCGTCAGGGGTGACCGATAGGTCGGTGATAAGGACGTGGTGGCGTCTTTGGTGGCCGTATAGGTCGGTGATAAGGACGTGGTGGCGTCTGGGTGACCGTATAGGTCGGTGATAAGGACGTGGTGGCGTCTGGGTGGCCGTATAGGCCTGGGTGATAAGGGCGTGGTGGCGTCTGGGTGGCCGTATAGGTCGGTGATAAGGGCGTGGTGGCGTCTGGGTGGCCGTATAGGTCGGTGATAAGGACGTGGTGGCGTCTGGGTGGCCGTATAGGTCGGTGATAAGGACGTGGTGGCGTCTGGGTGGCCGTATAGGTCGGTGATAAGGACGTGGTGGCGTCTGGGTGGCCGTATAGGTCGGTGATAGGCGTGGTGGCGTCTGGGTGACCGTATAGGTCGGTGATAAGAGCGTGGTGGCGTCTGGGTGACCGTATAGGTCAAATGTGAGGACGTGGTGGCGTCACAGGATGGAAGTTTTACGATTTTCCTAATCGGGTGGTTTAGGGCCTTAGGGCCGGAGATAGTGTGAGGACTTGAATCGTCTTCGATTGCGGTTGGTGCCACGGCCGGAGGACTTTGAATTGTCATCGCGGCGGTTGGTGCCATTTGTGTTTTTGCATGTTGATGTAGAAGGTCGGACTTACGATGACTGCCGGTGCTTGAGCTGCCGTTGAAGTGGGCAAGGATGATGGCCGATGATTGCTTCACCATTTGGCGTTTTGGGAGGCGCTTCGTGCCTTGGGACTTGTACTCGGAGGTGTTGGCTCCTTTGCGTGCTTGTTTTGCCGTTGAGTGGGCGAGAATGATGGTCGGTGCTGGGGATATGCAGTCTTGCATGACTTCCCTTTGACTTGTTGGGGAGGAGCTCGGGCTTACTTTGATGGCCGGTGCTTGCGTTGCCGTTGAAGTGGGCGAAGTTCGGGCTTACATCTGACTGCCGGTGCTTGAATTGCTGGGGATGAATGACCCTGTAGGGGCCCTTTTCTGTTGGGAAGATGACTTCGGACCTTCAGTGGTTGAGTTGTCGTTGAGCGTTTGGAGGCATCTTGCGCCTTGATATTCGTGCTGGGAGGTATTGGCTCCTTCTTGAATTGCCGTTGAGCGGGCGTTGGTTGAATTGCCGTTGGAGTGGGCGAGGATCGGTCTTACGTTTGACGGCCGGGGATTGAATTGAAGGGTTAGGGACCATTCTGCACTTGGATTTGCTGGAAAAGGCCTTAGGACAGCCAGGGGCAAAGATTATAAGGGCAGGAAAGTAATTTGGCCACCCCTTGCAAAGAGGTCCGTACGGACCAACCTGGTTGCAAAGAGGTCCGTACGGACCACCTTGGTTTTTTACAGTTCCCAGGTTTGACCAGGCTTTAAATACCGAGGCCCTTCCCCATTCCTTCTTCCTCATTTTCCAGTTCGTGAACCAGGCGAGAGAGAGAGAGAAAAATTCCTCCATTGTTAACCAAAATCAAAAAATTTTTGCTTGAATTTCTTGCCATGGCTGAAGGATCTCGAAGGAGTCGTCGTCAGCCTTGATCGGGGAAGTGGTTGAAGCGGCGGATGGAGCTTCAAAGGAATTGGACTTCGTTCGTTCCATCTTCGAAGAACCCGGATGTTTTGTATCCGAATCCGGAGGTGCATAATCGTCGCTCCATGAACGTTGGGGAGGTAAGAAATCTGTTCCGTTTTGATTTCCTGCTCGAATTTTTGAATGCTAGAACTAGGTTTTAGTTTTTCGCATTTTTGAATTTTTTGTTATTATTTTATGCCTTTTTTTTGTGAAATTCTTGATGAATTGTTGAAAATGGACATGTAAAAATTGTGGGTATGTGTATTTTGTGCAGAAATGTGTAGATTAGCTCTTATTTGTGAAAATAAAGTGCCTATCTAGTGAATTGCATGCTTTGGTGTTTTGTACCGTATGCTATTTATGTATGTACATTATGAGAAAATTATCGTGTAGTGATAATTTTTGTGCAAAAATGTGACCTGTGCCGTGTTTTGTGACGGGTTATATGTGAAAGTGTGTGCCGTGTTGGGACGGATTTTCTTTTGAGAATGTGCTATATAGTGTGTGCCGTGTTTTTGGGTGACGGACTTTGTGGGGAAAATATGTGCAATATGTGCCGTGTTGGGACGGATTTTCTTTTGAAAATGTGTCGTGTAGGGTTTAATCCCCCCCCCCCTTTTTCTTCTTTTGAGAAAATGTGTACAGTGTGTGCCGTGTTTTGTGACGGGTTACATGGGAGAAATTATATGCATGATATATGTGAAAATTATGTGCATTGTGTGCCGTGTTTTGTGACGGGTTACATGAAAAAAATTATATGTATAATGTATGTGAAAATTATGTACATTGTGTGCCGTGTTTTGTGACGGGTTACATGAAAAATTATATGTATAATGTATGTGAAAATTATGTGCATTGTGTGCCGTGTTTTGTGACGGGTTACATGTGCCTTTATATTAAGTACTGTGATTGACGTACCTTTGCTGTGTTTACCTGCAGGATGCGGGGCTTACGGCCGGGAAGGCCAAGAGGATGAAGACTCGGGGATCGCTCGAGGCTGTTGTGGAGCTATGGCAGCGGATGCCTGATATTTCCGTGGGCGGTAGGCCGAGTCCCCGGAGGTTGGTTTATGCTTGGCCTAGGTGTGTTCGTTGAGAACACATTGGAGTGTCGACACGAGGAAGAACAAGAGTGTCTTCACTGGGTTTATCCGAGTATTGGTGGGATACCACCCACACCTTCCACACGAGTGGGGCGAGGTGACGGTGGCGCCCACTGATTTTCTTTGCTATTAGGGCTCTCCTTGAAAGGGAGCACATGTGAGGTGGAGAGATATGATCTACGATGTGGTGTTGACCGAGCTGCGGGCTTTGAGCCTCGTCCTCGCGAGGGCACAGGGATCTTTGTACGGCGACGTAGAGATGAGGATCACGGCCGATTGGGGCCTACATCCGGGGGTACCGGCCGGGTGACGACGGGCGATTGGCGCGCTCCTTCTTGTGGTATGCCTTGTCAGAGACTTTGTTCTCGAACCACGCGACCGCGGCTCCCTTTGCTCTTTTGGAGAGCTTGGCCCGATCTGGATAAGTGCTGCGACATTGCTTGGGGCGAGCGAGCTTGGTGAGCTCTACTTCTCCTTGGACCGGTTTAGCGAGGGTGGCAGATTCGTTGGCTGCTTTGACTTTGCTCTGGAGGTATGAGTTTATTCTTTGTTTTTCTTGATTTAGCGATCTGTCATTTCTCCATTGTCTTTTTGCCCGAGCCTTCTCTGTTTTGTCACGAGGTGTGGTTTTATGAGGTTTTCCGGTGCTTCCGTGGGATAGGGATCACAGAGGCATTCTTTGCGTACCACTGCTATCTTTGGGATGGGCTCGTACGGCGAGGAAGAGGAGGACCGGCGGGGAAGCTCACCATCGCCTACGGGGATGTGCGGGGAGCGTTTGGAGCGGGATAGCCGTGAGGGGTTCGTTACGTTCCCGTGGGTTCGGTATGAGGGGATGAGTTCGAGGGCTCAGGAGGTGACGGCGCGGCGGAAGATGCTTTGCGAGGCTTGACTGTGACGCCATGTACACAGGGAGCGAGTCTTACAGCGGCATGGCCCCGGTGTGCTTCCCGTGGCTCAGAGGACCCTCCCTTTGGGATGCTTGACTCCGGGATATGGATGTGCTTGACTTCGAGAGGTACCTTGACGGTGTCGGTGCGAGGAGTTCATTTTATACGGAGAGGAGTACGGGGCCTTCGTGAGGAGGAAGGCGAGGACGCCCAGTGCGCGCGGGAGAGAGAGGCGCCCGCAGCTCCCGAGAGGTTTCCGATGCGGGACCGGATTTTACGTACGTCCGCGGGGACGGATCGAGAGGAGGGTGTGCATGCCCGTTCCGGAGCGAGCTCTGCTGCATCTGAAGTGGACCCAAACGAATCGGTGAGTGTGCTTGACTCTTTTCCATCTTGGCATCTTTTACTGCGTTTTTTTTTCTCTTTTTGTTGTTGAGTATAAGCATTTGATGAGCGTTTCCTTGGCTTCTTGTTGGTGCGGAGTCCAGGAGAGCCTACGATATGCTTGGCTTCGCCGTTACGTGGCGTGCGCTCCTTTGCTAAGAAGATGGCGTCGAAGGTGTCACATCGGTCTTCGCGTCGTGTGCCGGCGTACGAGCCTATGCCTTCGAGGCATTCCGTGGGCGTTCCTCCGCCTAGAGCCGAGCCGGAGCCGCAGCGGGGAGGGCCTTTGAGGGCGGCATAGCATGGATGCGGGACGTCTTCGGGAGGCTGCGGGGCCTTCGAGGAGCAGCCACTTTTATCGATTCATGCCTCCGCACGGCGCACGGGGTGAGGGTTCCTCGAGCCTTCTTTCTTTGATCCTTTCGCCGGATTTGATCCTTCGAGTACTTCTCGTGGGAGCCTCGGGGCGGGTGCTCGGTATTCCGACGAGGAGGATGTGACGGGCGAGTTATTTGGGATGCCCGACTTTTCTTTGGAGGATCTTGGCGAGGAGGATGATGATGAGGATTACAGTAGTATTCATTTGCTTTCCCTCTTTTCATATCTCTCTTTTTTTTTTTTTTTTGTTTAGCAACAGAGACATTTTTTTTTGGGTACAGTAATAAAACATATGTATTTGCATGGCAAACAGTATTTTATTTTAAGATGTAATGTCATTTATTTTTGTGATTCCGGGAATTGTCCTAGAAATTGTTGCTATTATTATTTTTATTTTTGTAGATGCCACGTGGTGAGAGTGCGTTTGTGGGTAGTGTTGGTTTCTTGCGGAAATGGCTTTGGCCGAGTGTTTGGGTATTTGGAGCAAGGTTTCTTGAGGACAGTGGTTTTATCTTGTTTTACGGGAAATGGGTTACGTTTGCAAGGAGGTCCGTACGGACATACTTAGCATGCAAAGAGGTCCGTACGGACCAACCTTGCTTTGGGAAGGACATAAATGCTTTCCGGTGCACAGTTCTTCCTCATTTCCCCATTTGCGGCCATTTTCGAGCTTTCTTCCCCATTTTCTCTAGGAACCTCCATTTTTGCCATGGATTCTTCGTATGTCCCTAGAATTTTGCCGAGGCTTTCGCGGAGAGGCAAGCACACTTCCTTGAGCGGTTGAAAACGTGGATGCGGCGCCGTATGAGGCATCGAGACGGGCTTTCGAGGTAAGGTTTCGTCTTTGCTCGGTTTGGTCTTTTAAGGAGTTGGTTCTGATTGGGATTTGTTGCGGGGCTGCCGCGAAGTTGCAGGATGTTAGGAGGCACGTGTCTTGTTTCTCCTATAATGAAATGGTGCCCACTTTTGAAGATTTTCGGGCTTTGATTGGAGGACCGGAGGTGGAGGCCATCTCGCTTCCTTTGGTTGGTGGTGCTTCTGTGAGCGTGAAGCTTGCGAGACTTTCTTCGTACTTCGTTGGAAGAAGTGCGGGGCATGATCCTTGATTCGGGTCATATCGACATTTACCCGGCTAGGAGCGGTTCATGGTTGATGATGAGTGACGTCTCTTGGGATGTATTTGCCTTGTGTACGATAGCGACGCTCTTTACAGTCGGCTCCCTTGGCATTTGTGATGGCGCTTTGCTAGATGTGGTAGAGACGCTGCAGAGTGGAGAGGATATTGTCCCGTTGGTCTTTGGGGAGACTCTTCATGGTATCGGCCGTACAGCGGCGGGGATCGTTTTATGAGAGGGGAAGCCCGCTTTGCTCACCTTGTGGCTGCGAGAGAGACTCCGAGCCATGCCCGAGGCTCCGGCGTCGTTTAGCCCGTGGTCATTTGCTCGGCGACCTCTTGTGTTGGATATGGATCGATCACTTTGGGAGAGATGGATGGCACGGCTTGGTACGCATCGAGATCCATTGGTGGGTTCCTTGCTTGGAGGATTGAGACCGGGAGGATCTTGCGGGAAGGGTCCTACGTTGTCGAGTTCCGAGTTTGTCTTGGTCCTCCTTCTATATTCCGTCGCTTGTTTCCGGCGGTTTGGGATGAAGCGAGAGCCTTTGTTGGTGCAGGATGACCTTGCTCTTGCGGAGATAGCTCCTCTTTGTATGGCGGCTCCCGGGTGCCTTCTTGTATTGTACGAGGTATGGAAGTATTCCGCTTTCCCTCTGTGGTACTCCTTAGACGTCGGGAGAGTGTCGTGTTGACGACTCGGTATCTGGCTTTGGTATGAGCGGCGTGTTGGGCGATCCCAAGTGGTCTTGGAGAACGGGCGTGCGCGGTGCAGGACCGGTTGCCGTAGCGGCTATTGCCTTAGGAGTGCGAAGCACAGTCGACCCTTTGGATGTGACGGGAGACGCTTTGTTTGACTACGAGACTAGAGTTGACCGGCGACGGGGAGAGGTCCTCTTTACGGGACTCGCGAGGAGGAGATCAGAGCCGAAGCACGGGCGAATGAAGCCACGAGAGCTCTTGGATTATTTGACTCTACGGGAGGACCCCGGATCTCGGAGCGAGAGACGCGAGTTGGTTCACGTGGAGCGAAAGAAGACTCGCCGGGGACGAGGGAAGAAAGGAAAGAATGGCGAGGGACAAGCGCGAGATGGCGCGGAATGACCTCCTAGGTATCCATTCATTGCATTGCAAACACATTATTAGTTAAATGTATTAAGCTGTCTTTTAGCATGTTGTGAACTTGAGAGTAGACCGTGCTTGAACTCATCAAGAAATGTTGTAACCGTTAGTGATTTGTGATTTAATTTTAAAGCTTTGTCGAGACGCAAGATCTCTTGTTTGCCTTTGCTTCTGTTGTGCACTTTGTCGGCGTCCATCTTTGGACTTTTACATTGCATTTGCGGGCCAGACGATGCAGGCCATGACGGCAATCCCCTTTGCTGAGGCTTTGTGCTTGGCTGAGAGGTTGAATGCTCCCCTGACAAGTCGTTTTGACGGTCTTTTTCTCGTTGCTTCCTTGCCTTTTGTTGGCGTCGGGCTCTTGACCTCAATTTCGCAGCTTCTGTTTGAGCTTCTTTTTTTTTTTTTTATTGTTTATTTTTTTGTGAGCCCTTGCTCGAGCTCTCTTTTTTTTTTTTTTGAAGCGCGTGAGGGCGAAGACAAGCCCCTGGCTTGGAAGTAGACATGAGTCGATCGTTTGATCTTTGAGTGACCCTCGGATGTCCTTTGATGTTGCCGCCGTCGTTTGACTTGGTCAAGGTGGCTATTTGGGGCGTGTTCTTGAAAAGTGCGGAGCTTGATGGAGGTCTTGGTTGACATTCAAACTTTTGACTTTTTTGTGTATTTTTAGACCGGACCAATTAAGGTTGCCTACGTTCCCCCGGACTAGAGGGCTCAGGTCTGCGTAGTTCGACACTACATGGAGTGCCAAGAGATGCACAGTTGTTCTTCTTCAGGCGAAGTATCTGCGAAGTTTGCTTCCGTTATTTGGATTCATGAAGGGATTGCCGTCTAGGTACATTAGCTTCATGGCGCCTCAGGAGAAGATCTTTTGAGCCACGAAAGGGCCGATCCAAGTGGGTTCCCATTTTCCCAGTGGGTTGGTTCGAGTAGGAGGCTTTTCTTTGAGTACAAGGTCACCTTCCACGATGTCTCGGGATTTGACTTTCTTGTCGAAAGCTCTAGCCATCTGCTTTGATAGGCTCGGACTTGTTCCATGGCCTTTAGTCGTCGCTCGTCTAGCGAGCCAATTCGTCATGTCGGCTTCGGAGCCATTCGACTTCGTTGATGTCATTTTCCAGCGGCACTCGGAGTGAGGGAATTTCTAGCTCGATGGGAAGGGCACTTCCATCCCGTATGTCGGGGCAAATGGGGTTTCTCCCGTGGGCATTCGGCGATGTGCGGTAGCCCCAAAGTGCAAGGTGCGGCTTCTCGGGCCAATCTCGTCCTCGGGTGGTCATTTTCGGATGATCCGTTCGAGGTTTTGTTTCTTTGCTTCCACGGCGCCATTTGTTTGTGGCCGGTAGGGAGAAGATTTGTGGCGTGTGATCTTGAATTCGGCCCGGCGATGCATCAAATTCTCCTTCGAAGTGTGAGCCGTTGTACGATATGACCTCATTTGGGATGCCGTATCGGCATATGATGTTTTCCTTGAGGAAATGTGCGACCTTCTTGGAGGTGAGTACCTTGTAGGACTTGGCTTCGACCCATTTGGTGAAGTAGTCGATGGCTACTAAGATGAACTCGTGACCGTTCTTTGCTGGCGGAGCGATTTTCCCGATGACGTCAATTCCCAGTGGCGAAAGGGCCAAGGTGTAGTCATGCGGTAGAGATCGTGGGGCGAGATGATTGAGGTTGGAGAAGCCGTTGGCACTTGTCGCGGCTTCGGACAAAGTGGATGCAATCTGCCTCCATGGAGATCCAGTAGTAGCCCATCCACGAGAATGATTTGCATCGGGGCTCAGCATTCATGTGGGGACCGCAAGCCCCATTGTGGACTTCGTTCATGAACTTGCGCTTCTTCTTGGGCGATGCAGCGTAGGAGTGGCCCATGGTAGCGTTTCTTGTATAACATGTCCCCGAGGATGACGAAGTGAGAGGCAAGGCGTTTTAAGGCCATGATGCTCTTGGTTTTGACCCCTTCTGTGTGTTGACCTTCCTTGTTCATGAAGGTGACTTCCCCGTTCTTGAGGTATTGGAAGATCTGGTTATACCATGGCTCATTGACGGGCTTAGGTTCCGGTTCGATCTCTGACGGTAGGCGGGAATTTCCTTTCGTCCGACTTTGAAGGGTTTGATTGCTTTTCCTTCGGGGATTTCCACAAGGAGGCCGAGGTGGCTAAGGCATCTGCAAACCTGTTTCGGTCTCTTGGCAAGTAATGGAAGGTGACCTCCTCGAATTGTGTGATGAGGTCCTCTATGCAGGCATGGTATTTTTGCAAACCCGGGTCTATGGTTTTCCACTTGTTGGAGACTTGGTTGATGATCAAGGCTGAGTCCCCATAAACTTCGAGTTTCTGGACATTCCTCTCGAGTGCGGCTTGTAGTCCAGCAGCGCAGGCTTCATATTCGGCGGCATTGTTGGTTACCTCGAAATTGAGCTTTATAGCAATTGGGGTGTGCTCGTCCTTGGGATCCACCAAGAGCATACCGATGCCGTTTCCCTTTTGGTTGGCCGCTCCGTCGAAGAACAGTTGCCATCGGTTTTCGCCTTCGATTGCGAAGATTCCTTCGTCTGGAAATTGTGGTTCGGGGCCTCGAGCCTCGTCGATTGGGAAATCGGCCGGTTGTTCGGCCATGGCCCGTCCCTTGATTGATTTTTGGTTTACGTACTTGATGTCAAATTCCGCCGGGAAGAAAGACCATTTGGCGAGCCTCATTGTGAGAGATGGTTTGTCGAAGAGGTACTTGGCCCAGGTCCATTTTGGAAACCAAGTGTGCGTAGTGCGATTGCATGTAGTGCCGTAGTTTCCCGACAACCCATACCGGAGCTGCGCGGAGTTTTCTCGAGGGGGAGTAATTGAGTTCGCGCCTTGAAACTTTCGGCGACGAAGTAGATGGCGTTTTCGACCGTGACTCTTTCTTTTCTTGACAGAGCATGGCTCCCAAGCTGCGGTGTCGGTCACGGTTAGGTATAGCAAGTGGCTTTTCCTCGTGGGGAGGACGAGAGAATCGGAGGACTCACAAGGTATGCTTTATTTTTCAAAGGCATCTTGGCATTCGAGTTCCATTCGATGTCGGCGTTCTTCTTCATCGGCTTGAAGATTGGCTCGCACATAGAGGTCAATTGGTTGTGAAAGCGGGCGATATATTGCGGGCGGCCCATGAAGCTTTTCACCTCTGTGCGAGTTTGCGGTGGTCTCATCTCGATGATAGCTTTGATCTTTTGAGGATCCACCTCGATGCCCCTCTCGGTGACCATGTATCCCAAAACCTTGCCTCGGCTAACTCCAAATGTGCATTTGGCAGGGTTAAGCCTCATTGAGTGCTTTCGGAGGCGATTGAAGAATTTTCTCGGAGTGCGTGAGGTGTTGTCCGTCGATCCCTTTGAGTGAACGATCATGTCATCGACGTACACTTCGATCTCTTTGTGGATCATATCGTGGAAGAGGGCGGTTCTTTGCCGTTGGTAGAGTAGCCCAGCGTTCTTTAGTCCGAACGGCATTGTGTAGCGATAGGTTCCCCAGGGGTTGTGAAAATTTGTCTTTTCTTGGTCTTCTTCGGCCATCTTGATCTGATTGTAGCCGGCAAAACCGTCCACGAAGGACTTGACTTCGAAATTGGCTGTAGTGTCTACCAACATGTCGATGTTGGGTAGTGGAAAATCGTCCTTGGGACTTGCTTTGTTGAGATCTCGGAAGTCCACGCAACAGCGTACTTTTCCATTGGCCTTGGTGACCGTGACAATATTGGAGAGCCATGTGGGGTACTCGATCACCCTGATGAAGCCGACGCGGAGCATTTTTCGATCTCCTCTTTGACTTGTAAAGACCATTACGGCTTGATTCGGCGTAGCTTTTGCTTGATGGGCTTAGCCTCGGGATTTAAGGGAATCCGGTGCTCCACAATGTTAGGATCTAATCCGGGCATGTCTCGGTAAGACCAAGCGAACACGTCCACGAACTCTTTGAGCAATGCAGTCAATGCGTCTTGCTCTGTGCCGGTGAAGAAACTTCCGATTTGCGTCTCTTTTGGCTCTTCGGCGGTTCCCAAATTCACTTTGGTTAAAACCTCCTCGCGGCTTGGGCCCGGTTTTCTCTCGTTTGACAACATGCTTAAAGATGTGCTTAATGTATTGTTCGTTTAATGTGTCTGCTTCTTTATCAAGTGAATCGTTATTAACTGTTTGTGTGTTAGTTAATTTATCAGTTGTTAAAGATGCAATGAGAGGATACTCGGAAAGATCGAAGCATTCATTAAGAGCATACGGGAATACATTATTGGCAATGAGTTCGTAATCTTACGGCGTGAGGCCATCGAGATGACTCGAGAGACTCAAATTCAAAGCTAATGGACTCGGGATGAGTTTTGACACTAGACTCTAGGACTCGAGGGTCGGACCAAGTTGTTCGATCATGTCCTTTTTGCTGGCGGTAGGCCGGAGAATGTGGCCCGGTTATTGAGGGGCAATGAGCTTGATAGGAGAAGGGGCTTGAAAGGCTTTATGTCACCGTTCCCGATCATTGCTATCACGAGTTATCGAAACAAAATCGATTAGATCTGGCATCTCGATTTCTTCTTTGAAGAAGCGAGTGTGTAGCGGTGGTTCGTCCCAAGCATCGTCTGCGGAGTCTCTTTGCTTTTGTCTTGGGCATTGCTAGCTCGAATGCGAGACTCTTCCCGCTTGTTGAAGGCGGGAGTGTTGACGAGAGAGTTTTTCGAGTTCTTCCGCCAAAGAGAGTTTTCCGAACCAAAATTCGCTGTGAATAGTGGTGGTTGTGGATCCGGCAGGGCGGTGTGTCGAGGAATGCTCTTCGGACGGGATTTGGCTTGAGGCCTCTGAATCTTGCCGAGGTTACTGCTGGAGCTTGTCCATGGTTGTCGACCGGCTTTGTTTGGCGGCGATCGGCTCTGTTCCTTTTACGGATCTTCTTCCAAGTTGCCGGCCTTCCTTGTGAAGTACTTGGTCATGTCGAAGGCTGTAGGACGAAGATCGGAGATTGCGTGCAAGCCTCTTTTGTTATACGTGGAGCGTTTACGTGCGGCTCGCTTGTCCTCCGCAATGTGTTCGGGAGTAGGAGAGTATCCCGGGCCGTGCGGTATTACATTCTTTGATATTGATGATACGTTGAGTGCCACGATGGCGTTTTCCCAAAGCAGAGCCCCAGGGATGTAGTTCATGTGCTTCATCATTTTCATCGGGGAGGGATCTTGTCCCAAATCAAAGGCGGTCTATGTGGCACACTTGGGCCTTTGGGCTTTCGATGGTGAACCCTGTTAACATCATGCCATCATCGTCGGGTTTGATTTCTAAGGCGGGACGCCGTTGGTATCGGTCCTTTCGGTGACTATCTTTGTCGCCGTAGATGATGGTCATATCTGTTCCTTGGACGAACTTACGCAGCGATGGAGAGTGGATGCCACCCCATTGATCGATGTAGCCAGGGCGTCCCAAAATGGCGATGAATGTGATCGGGATGTCGATGACTTGGAAGTCTGTCGGGACCATTTGTTTTCCAAACCAAAGGTTCAAGGTGGCTATTCCCAAGGCTGGGCGGGATGTTGAGTCGTATGCCTTGATTGCCCGAGTCGAGGGTTTTAGATCGGTTGCTTTGATCCCTAGCAAATCCATCATTTTGGCTGGAAGGACGTTCATGGATGATCCCCATCTACCAACACCCGAGGGAGACGGCGCTCGTCCGGTTGAGCTGTTATGTAGAGAGGCTCGTTGTGGTCGGCCCCAAATTTTGGAAGATCGAGTTACGTGAAGGTGATGATATTGCTTTGTAATTGACGTTGCCAATCATCGACTGCCTCCTCGGGTGTCCTTGTGATGGGAACCATAGTGCAGGCCGGGCTTTCTTCCAACTTGAGCTTGTGCGGGTAAGATGAAGTGAGTAAGGACCGAGTGAGATGTTAGCTGAGTGCGCTTGAGCGTGTCAAGACGGGATCTTCAACCTTTGGGTCCAAGGTTTCGGCTTCTTTGGCGTAGGGTCCCTTTTCGGTTCGTGGCTCGGGTATGGCGGCCTTTTGTCTGTCCGTGGAGGATTCAGGATTTGGCCAAGAACGTGTCGAACATTCACCTCTGGACTTGTGGTTTTGCTTGTCTCTCCCGTTTACGGAGTGGGAGGAGCACGATTGGCGTAAGGCCGGCTAGCATTTCAATTCGTTCCTTTGTCATGGCTTTTCTTGAAGCATCAATAGTGGCTTTGAGATCTTCCCAAGACGGGGTTGGATTATCTGGACCTTCGGGCCTTCGGTGGCGGTGCGAAGCTCGTCCCGGTGATCATGGAGCAAACATTGCCGTGGCCCTGTGCGAGAACTATTTGGGGAGATTTCTTTGGAGTAGATGACGTAGTAGTCAAACTTTCCTGAGGGTTCTCCAAGGGTTCCGGTGTGGGATCACCGGATTCATACCTCTTTTTCGAGTTTTGTTGAGAAGATAGCTTCTTCTTTCGTCGAGGACGGCCCTCGTTCATTGCATCCTGGAATTCCATTTCCGAGACAAAGCGCCTGTCCGGACGTCCCACCGAGATGTGTTCGTTGTTCGGCGGTGAGTACCGGGACCTCGGGAGGCTGGATGGGCGGGCTTTCCTCTGGAAGGTCTTGTGGCCTTACGTCATAAGCGCATGGCTCGTACGAGGGTAACGAGGTTGACTTACGGGAGACAATGAGAGACATTAGAGGCCGTAGGAGCCGATCATAGCTTGGGAAGCCCCGGTGGTTGGGTGGCTAAGGTTCCGAAGTGGTGCATGGCACCTTCGATCCGAGCTTGTTGCTCACCTTGACGTTTCTCAATAGCCATGAGGACCTGCCAAACTTCTTCCGGTGTTGGGAAATTTCTTGGGGGTAAGGTTCCGTTCTCATCCTTGTTATCCGACTTGGCCATGGGGATTTGTGACGGGTATCTGGTGACGGAGGAAGAAGGTAGGACCTTCTTTGTTTTGACAACGGGAGACGGGTTCCGGGTACTCTCGACCACTCTCTGTTAGGCGGAGGGTGATGGGCAAGGTTTAGACACGGGAATGGCCTAACGGGATAAAAGGGGGAAAGCTCACGTGGCATGCGGTTTCCGTTTCTTTTATTTTTGATTTTTTTTTGATTTTGTTGTTTTAATTTACTTAAAACATGTTTTCTCGAGTCCTAGGTAGGTTGGAAAAGATTGCTCTTCTTTTTCGCAACTATGCTAGATCCTGGGTCGATGGAGACCATACGTGCGGCTATAAGCCCCTCGTTTTGCACACAGTATTTCGACATCCCGGGGTGGGCGGCCCGAGCGAGGGTCCTATAGTGCAAGCGGTTTCCACCGGCCTAAAAGAAAAATCGAACCTAAGGACCGAGCCTTTGTCATGTTCGTTTTGATGCGTTAGCCATGTGAATAGTGAACCGAGCCGGCCACCGAGTCAAGATCGAGTCAAGAGTTCGGCATGACCTCTCTTTACCTTGCTTGCGCAAGGGATACGTGACGTTAGGCGTTGGTGGGTCATGTCGTCATGGGCGACGTATCAAAGGCGTGATGACATGGTGTCATGCGAGCATGGATGTATATCCGGGACGGAACATCGTGCAGGTGTAGCTTCGGAAATCAAGATCGAGGTCAAGATTTTAGCATGACCTTTCATCGCTTTGCTTGCGCAAGGATCTTGAGTTAGAGCCTTGACTCGAAAAATGGCCGGCATGGTATATGTATCCAGTGCGTATGACACCTGGGTAAAAACCAACCGAGTCCGGGACAGTGTGACTCAAGACTCAAACGTGCGGGGTTGACGCTTGGCTAGGATGGGATGTTTGGAATGATCCCGTGCGCGCCCAAGAGGCCTAGGAAGACCAAACGGACTGCAACCGAGACCACTCCGGGTTAAGGGTTGTAGTGTGCGGTGTATCCGAGGCGGCCGGTGCGCATAGTGTGCGGTGTAACCGAGGCGGCAGTGTGAGTAGAGTGCGGTGTAACCGAGGCGGCGGTGCGCGTAGTGTGCGGTCTCTAAAATTCTTTTACGAGTAAAATAAAAAATTTTGAAGAATTTTAAATGTATGCACGAGATGTATATTGATGCATTTTTTTGTATTTTTATTATTATTTTTTTTGTAAAATAAAAACGAAGCACGTGCACACACACACAACGGTTAAAGGAAGGGGTAAAATGAAAGTTTGACCCTCATCATCGTTTAAAAATCTTTTGTTTTGTTTAAAAGTTTTTAAAACAAAATTCCCTGGAGTCGCCAGCGAAATTACCGGATCCGGCTCGCGCGCGAGCCCCGGCATCTCGCGTTTTCGTCTGTTCGGGAATGTCGCCCGGATCCGAGAGGCAGCACAATCGCGCCCCGGCATCTGGCTTATTCCGTTTTAGCGTTTGCGAGGTTGGAGGTGTCTCGCCGTTTTGCTTTCGCATTTTGTAGAGTCGCCACGCCGTTTTTATTAAGCCCAAAACATTGAAAAAGGGCATCAGTTTAAAGATAAATTTTAAACTGTTTTTGTGTGATGAGATTTTGAGTTCGGAGGTCAGATGACTCCTCGGGAAGAGAATATTAGAATATTAGAGCTCACCCGAGTCGCCTCGTAAAAACGAGTCTTTCGGATACCCCTAATATCCTTTAAATGTTGTGTGTGTGTGTGTGTGCTTTTAAAAATGCATCTTTGTATCGGATGTCTACATTGTATGCTATGTATGAAAATGTATTGAAATAGTAGAGGAAGGAAGCCTTACCAATGTTGGTTCGTGTCTGTCTTCCGCAGGGGAATAGTGTTTGAGGTCGGAGTAGCGTTCCGGATTGCTTCGGGGATGCCTCGGGAGATGCCGGTTGTCTGCGGACAGAGTTTCGGCGTGAGTTGAGGTTGTAGGCTGCGTTCGGGCAGAGGTTCGGCGTGCGTGGGGATCGTCGGGATCAGTTGGGCAGAGGTTCGGCGTGCGTTGGAATCGTTGGTTGGATTCGGGCAGAGGTTCGGCAAGGTTTGGGATCGCCGGTTTGACTCGGAAAGAGCCGGGACACCGTGGGAAAGACCGACAAGGCCTCGGAGTACCACGAGGGGCCTCGAGTACCTCGAGAGTGCCTCGGGGCAGCGGGAGCGTCTCGGGAGCGCTCGGAGAGGCTTCGGAGCACCTCGAGGGGGCTCGGAAGGCCTCGGAAGGATCCGAAGGGGCCGGGAATGCCTCGAAAGGTCTTAGAAGGGGAGCCAGAAGGCTTAGGGAGGAAGAGAGAAGTGGGAGGCGTGAAAAAATGAGGAGGGGAAGCCCTCTATTTATAGTAAAAATTTCGGAGCAAAGAGGTCCGTACGGACCTTCTTGGTTATCCAGAATTTTGGATTTCCTCGATTTGAGGGAATCTGCAATGATGGAGAATATTTGGGAATGATGATGTTCCCTGAGCAATAAGGTCCGTACGGACCATCTTGCATGCAAAGAGGTCCGTACGGACCAACTCTGCATGGAAGTCATCATTTCTCCCGGGATTTGAGGGAATATTGTGGACTTTAAGGGGATTTAGTAATCATTGAAACAAAGAGGTCCGTACGGACCTTAATTGCTTACGATTTCTGAAAATTCCCAAAAGGTCCTTTTGTCCCTTTTATCCCGAGAAAGGCTCCTCCCTGGTTTGGTTGGGGGTTTGAGAGGTTTTTGAGAGGGTTTTGAGTGAGAGAGGTCTCTGAGACTGCGTGGATGAGTCTGCGGTGTTTCCCGGGTGTTTGAAAGGGAGTGATCCAGATTGGGGTACTTACAACCGTGACGATTCCCATGCGAATTCAAGGCTCTTAGCTCTGCGGATCAGAAAAGGATTGTGGCAAAATAGATTCAAATTAGGAAGGGATCCTTCCTCCTATACTATATAAACAACACTAGAATAGGTTTGTATCTTCTTCCATAGCATAGTTTGGGTGTTTAATTATTCAAGAAGGAATTCGAGACTTCAAACCAGGTTTTTATTCTTTTATTTTTATGGCCGTTCATGGCTAAATATTTTGTTCGTGGATTGGTGATTAACAATTGGATCTTTATGCTAATATTTTAATACTTTCTGTCTTCTTTCTCATTCTTGTTATTCTCAATGTTCTTAACGATTGTTCTTGAGATCAATTGTATTGACCTAGCGGAATATACTCTTTGATCTCTTGAATTACTTGGGTATAAACCATTGCACTAGCGTGCATGATTTATGCATTGACCATCGTTGAGTTGAATAGATTTAATTGATGAACTAGTGGAACTCAATTGAATCCAGGTTTTTTTCTTCACGTTCTTATGATTTGTTTGAAGACCTAGCGTAAATCGAATGAATCTAAGTTCTTGTGTTCTTGTGATTTAAATTAGATCTCTTGAATGTTTATATTAAACTAGCGAAAGTTATAAACACGATAGAGAAATTATTAGGGTTCTAATGTTTTTATTGACCTAGCAGAATATATTAACATCTTAAATCCTATACTTTTGTTAACAAACCCTTGAATGAGATTGATTTATTTTATCCCGTTGGAAATAAAGCATAAAATGATAATTGTGATGATCCCCAATCCATTAATCCCTTGTTTCTTGATTCTTTTACTTGCTTTAATTCTTGCTTTCTTAGTTTAATTAATCAAACCAAATCAAAAAACCCTTGTTATTTCTTGCACTACTAAAATATACTAGTTCTTCCACGAGTCTCTGTGTATTCGGCCCTTGCATTTGTATACTAATACATTGATAAACTAATGCACTTGCTAGGTAAATTATTACAAGAGGAGAAATTCTACATCAAGGCGACCTAGCCAGGAATAACTAGGATCGCGTGGTAGTCACTTACCACATCAATAACAATGAATGTCACCTTAGTCGTTGTTCTCAGAGGATGTTGCACAATGTCCACTTCAAGCTCAATCAGGCCTTTTGCATTGACCCTGTAGTTTGTGAAGCCTTCCAGTCGACTTGAGTAAGGGGACAAACGAGTATCCAAAAGGCCCATCTCCTTAAAGTTGTTGTAATAGAGTATGTCTTTGCAGGCTCCAGTGTCGATCAAGATTTAGCTGGACGTGTAGTTGTCGATAAGGCCTGGGATGATCAGGCTTTGCTCTCGGGCAGCCTTTAGTAGCCAGTTCAAATGGATAAAAGTTGATGACGTCCTCCTGCACACAACTCCTAGGGGGAATATAAGGAACTTTAGTTAACTAAAAAATTATGGGCTTGAGGGACTTGTTGCTTGATTCCTCCGCAATTAACCCCAGCATCAATCTGGGCTACCTCGGCTCTTGTGGCCCTCCTACAGGTCCATCCCCCATAGGGGGACAATCTCTTTTTACAAACTTATCTAACCGACCTTCGTTGACCCACCCATTTCTGGATGATCCTCTTCAAACTTAGGCAATCCTCCGTATTGTGGTTGTTATCTTTGTGATAATCACAATACTTGTTACTGGCTCTAAGAAACTTGTTCTGGGGGTTCATGGATGATGAGGGACCCAATTCGATTGTGTTCATGATCTCAGTTCGACTGACGGTGAGGGGGGTAAAGTTTTCGGGGGACTCTCTTAATCGCCCTAGTACAATTTTTCCCTTTACCGTTGACTTGATGGACCTTGATAGATGTCCCCTTAGATGATTCTCCTATTTCGGCACCCTTAAGATCTTTTTTCCTTTCCTTTCGTTCTTCGGCCACAACAACATCATATGCTATTTCAAAAAACTCATTCCTGGTGGTTGTTCGCCTGACCTGTAGCTCGTAATCCAAGTCGGGTGAGGACACCCCATTTCTGAAGAAATTAATGACTTCTATGTCTGTCAAGTCCTCTTCTATCTGGTCGACCAACTTCTTGAACCGTGTGAAATAGCTCATGGTACTCTCCCTCTTTCCCTGGGATATATTGTTTAGGTCGGTGACCGTCTTCTTCCGAGCTCCAACCATTGAGAATCTCTCCAGAAACTTATGACCCATGTATCTCCAGCTGCTAATACATCCCATTGATAAGCCATGTAACCAAGTCAAGGCAACATCAGTGAACGTGCTCGTGAACGACTTGCAAAGTGCGTCGTCCTTTGAGGAGACCAAACACATTTGTGCCTCAAACTGATGCATATGGTTCAAGGCATTGGTCGCTCCTAAATACGTCTCTAAGTTTGGTAGTTTAAAACCTGATTCGGGAGGGCCCAAATCCAGCATCAATTGAGCGAGAGGTTGAATAGTGTCATCATTTCGTTCGACCTTGCTCTGGCTGATCTGACGGTCGGCCTCCATATCATCCAACCTTTTCTTAAGGTTCAAAAAATCTCGAGCATCCAAGCTAGGTCCTTCATCTCTGTATGAGATACTGAGTTTGATTTCTGATGCTCTTCTTTTTTATACGACCTTCGAGAAAGCGTTTGATATCTTTCAATTCTTGGAGGCGACTTCTCCCTCATGTACTGTCTCTTCTCAATGGTGATTGACCTCCAGCTGGGGGTGCACCCCTAGCCTTGGGAGGTGACTTACCTTGAATTTGGCCGGCCTCCAATTTCCATCTCCGGGATGACTCAGCCTTTTGCTCTCGATTTGTATTGAGTTTATCCCGTAGGTCGCCAGTGTGGCTAACTGAGTTTTTCGCCGGGCAGGGTCTCTCATTTCTTCATTCTCCTCTTAAGGGTTTAGGAGCCCTGTTCCTGGGTCACTGGGATATTTGTGACGGTGCTGCTTGATGAGATCTATGGCCATCCTCATCAGAGGACTCTGGTAGTTCAAGCAGTTCGTCATGAATGACCAACATGCTCTGCATGACTCTCGCCCGTTCCTACAACAATGCCCTCCTGCTTGGGTGAGGAGATGAGGGACATGTAAGGTCGTCAGCAGTTGTTCGACCCGTTTGGTGCTTCTTGCCTTGTTGATTGCCTCCCTGGGCATTCATTGGCCTCTTCTCTATCCTCCTGTCTTGGATCCCCACTCCATTAGCTACAATGTTTGAATGAGTTGGTCTCCTGTGGGAGTTTCCAGGAGGAGGAGGAGGAAGGAAAGCTGTGCGGTTTCGAGCGCCACCTTCAGCGCCCACATTGTTCCCGCCAACATTTTCATTGATGTAATCAATAGAGGCAGTGTCGGTGTGGTCGTCTGATACCATGTTTAGAGGTTCATGTGATTTCAAGGTCTAGGATGCTTCGATTCCCGGCAATGGAATCAAACTGATGATGCAGGAATCGTCTGGATCAACTTTAGTCCATCAATAAGTTGTACTCCGACGTCTTTGACCTGAAACCATGAACACACGACTAGCTGAAATGGTATCCGGCTAAGATACTCCGGTATGAGGATAAGTATTGGTGTCTTAGAATATGAAACCGTATGGAAATCAGAGTATAATTGAACTGTAAAATACCCGTTTTTTTGAAATATGAGTTGATATTTATATTGCAATCATTGGACAGATGTCACAAATCCCGAAAATAACGGCGGGGATGTAGGGATTAACCGTTTCCGCGAATATAGAAGTTTGTTATTTTGGCTACACGGAGCATGTCTGCTTAACTTGGTCGCCCGATTTATTGAGGTTGAGCTGAATTCGTGCCTTTGTTAGAAAGAGAATATACAAAAGGGACAGATCGTATGTCAAAACGAAAAAAGGTCGCGACCTAGGAAAGGTCGAACTATAAGCTTGGTCGACTGATATATCCCGATGAATTCTCAGCATTATGGGCGTCGTGATGGGCTTTTTAGGCAGTGTTCTAAAAATCGGCCTAGGCGGCCGCCTAGGCGGCGCCTAGGCGGAGGCCGGGCGCCGCGATTTATGACTAGGCGGGGCAATTAGGCGCTAGGCGGGCTAGGCGGGTCTAGGCGGGGCTAGGCGGTCTAGGCGGCTGGGCGGGATTAGGCGGGATTAGGCGGGGCTAGGCGGGGTCGAGGCGGGGTCGAGGCGGGCCTAGGCGGAAATAGTGCTCGATCTGGTTATTTTCGAGAGCCTGCACCACCTGTTGAAAATTATATGGGAAGCACAATTAATAGTTCTCAACAATTTGGGGTACCAGCTAATCAAACAGGTCAGTATGTAAGCCAATATGATGGTGGCTTTTAGTCTCAAAAATATGTGAGTAAATTTTTTTGGTTATGCATAATGGTAATCTGTGTTTATCCTCTTGAATTTGTCACTATGGACAGAAAACTATTGAATATATATAAAAATGTGTGTAAATTTACGGTCCCGCCTAGGCCCCGCCTCGGCCCCACCTAGGCGATCTTGGCGCTAGGCCCGGCCTCGCCGTCTAGGAGCCGCCTAGCGATTTTTAGAACCTTGTTTTTAGGCATGTTGGGTCTTTGGACCTGCTTGGATGTTGGGCCAACTCTATAGAGCCTGATCAGTCACTTTTTATTCTGTTCAATAATATATTTTTTGAGTATATTAGTTTCATTTTTTTGTCGTTAGAAATATTTTGCAAGTCACTATTAACACTAGCAACTTCATAAAAATACTATCATACATAAAATTATTGTTACTATCACTAACTTCAAAGTTGCTACTGTTAATAGTGACCTTTTTCATAATCATCAATAGTTTGTACCTTCCTAATTAATAAAGTAAATATTACTACCAACATAACCGATTTTAAGTTGCTATCTTTTGGAAGCCACTATTATTAGAGCAATTTGAACAAATTATCAATTTACTTTTCTAAACG
Source organism: Adenophora triphylla var. japonica (assembly GCA_022495995.1). Lineage (NCBI taxonomy): Eukaryota > Viridiplantae > Streptophyta > Magnoliopsida > Asterales > Campanulaceae > Adenophora > Adenophora triphylla. Next base: position 533,472 of record JAFEMH010000734.1, read on the forward strand.
ATTTTATTAAATTTTGTAAATAAACATTTGGAAACAAATTCAAAACATACATTATGTGATCATGGAAAAAGAGATTTGGGCCTAGCCAAATTATATGAGGCCCAATGCGACAGTTGTGGATTAAAGGTCATGATAATAGTTCCAAGATAGCGTAAGGGCAATTGGCGATTTCTTTAAGTGTATTGGCGGGAAATCAGGTCCGGCGAGAAGCCCATTAAAGCCCGTCGTCAAATGAAAATGACATGACCATAAGGCAGGAGTCTCACTTGAAGATGTTCATATCAGCGATAACCAAGGGTTGTCGCCTTATCCTGGTTGTCGCCCACATGCGACATACTCCCTCCGTCCCAGCCCAGTGTAAACTTTTGGTCAACTTTGACCAATAATTTAAGGTCATAATAATGATCCTAATAAAAATTTAAAAATTTGTTTTTGTATCACGCTTAATAATATTAACAATAACATTTTTTGGATTTTTATTAGGATCATTATTATGGCCTAAAACTATTGGTCAAAGTTGGTCAAAGTTGACCAAAAGTTTACACTGGACTGGGACGGAGGGAGTATGTATTAACAGTGATATTCAGAAGATCCTTGGGATGTCACACCTGGACCCACAAAATCTGTTAAATGATGAAGAATATGTCAGAGAAAGAGGGAGGCCCCTCCTCTATTTTTTGGGGTACCCATGCACATCTAATGGATGATCGACATGTGTCCAAGAGCATGTGACATGCACATGATCAAAAGGAGTATATAAACAACATGAAAAAATGGGATTCGGTAAGCTCTAAGTACATTTTTGCAGTCATTTTCTACCAGTTTTCATTGATACTCTCTTTGTTTACAAGATCTTGCACTGACTCTCACGCCGGAGGGGTGACGCCGGAGACGCCCCCGGCCTAGTTTACGTGTGTTGTATGCGCAGGAGTGTTCATTTCAAACCTTAACGGTTCTTTTAATACCGCAAGTGCACGGGCTATAATAGTATAGCGAATACAAGTACGGGTCTATCCCACGAGGACAGGGTTACTTTAGAAAATATTTGTTTTTACAGAATTTATGAAAATAACATTGGGAGAAATTCGTTTTGGTTTAAGAAAATAAATAGAACATACACAGAATACTTTAGTTGAATTCTTATAAGACGAAACATTTCCGGGATTGAAAATCAAACAATATGTAGGCAATAAATAAATCAAGTTTATAGAAAATATAATTCAAATCATTAATCAAGGATGATATGCTAAATTGTGCATTACTTGTCGATCGAAGGCTTTGCACGCATATTGTCTACTATTCATGCCCTATCTCTCGATGGTCCATGTATAGCAAGAATCCATTAAGTTTATAAAAATCAACGTATTTATCACTGAAGGACCATCCCTATGCCATTAAACTACAACTTGTGATTAATGGAGCCTAGTTCATTTTATATGATTCCGTTAACCAAGATTATTTCGCGGGATACCTCTCTTGGTTAACTGAATTCATACAGAATATGGTCGACTCATATTTGAAAGCGTGACAAAATGATATAAAAGAATTGATTATGAAATGGTAAACAAGATTTTTAAACACTTGATTTAAATGAGAATACTACATAATGCTGAGTTTCCAACCCCAATAATTGGGGGATTACTCACTAGCCATTATTGTAACAAGCATAAAGATGTAAATAGATAGCATATAAATAAAGATTGGTGTAAAAAGACTTATGCTTGTGAAGGGTAAAAAGAGAGGCTGAAAGTAAACTTCAGTATATTATTGCTTCAATCTTCGAAAGTACTTCAAGAACAATTGATAATCCTTGGAGTAATGTATACAAATCTATTGCTAGAGTATGAATAATTAATCTTCTGTCTATTCTAGATAATTTCGGATATCCTAAACTGAATACAAAGGGGTCTTTATATAGGCATTTGGCTTGAGGGGTGCAACTCTACAAAAAGACACTATTTGGCTGATCAGGAGGGTGCTCGGCCGAGGCAAGGGAAGTGCTCGGCCGAGCAAGGCAATCTTCAGCAAGCAACCTTCTGTCCCTTCATGCTCGGCTGAGGCAAGGAAGTCCTCGGCCGAGCAGCAGCTCTTTGACTGGTCTTCAGCATTTTTCATTTCTGGTCCCTCTATTTCCAAGGCTTTTGCTCTGAACCCTTTATACTTCATAAAATGTCCTAAAAACCTGTAAAATTACACAAAATACCAACCAAGCATAAAATCGATGATATATGATAAAAAGAGGCTAAATTATACTTAATCGGTATTAAAATTAAAGTAAATAATACAATAAAAATACTATAAATGTCTATAAAATGGCCATTTATTAACTCCCTGAAATTACCCGGGATTTCACGTGGCGAGGCGCGAAATGCGGTTGTCTTTCGCGGAGGGTTGGTGTCTGAGACCTCGCTTTTCGGGAAGGAGAGGAGTCGCCACGCAGTTTTTGTATTTTGAGCCCAAACGTTGAGAAACGGCTATTGGTTGGAAAAGGTGTCGTTTTTATTGGTAGCAAAAACATATAAAAAGGCTTTGAAAATGGGGAGTCATTTTTATTGGTAGCAAAAACGAGTAAAAGGCTTTTTTAGTACCAGAGATTGTTAGGTTTGGAGGTCACGTTACGTTTCGGGAAGAGTATATTGAGATCACCCAAAACGCCTCATATGATGAGTCTTTCTACCTTTCTCAAAATCGTGTGCGTGTGTGTGTGTGTTTGCATTTTGAAATGGGGGCTTGAATGACAAGCTTAATCTTGGTTTGAATGTCAAACGTTGATTATGGGATCTTGTTTGAAAAGGCGAGCGTTTGAATGACAAACGTCGGTTTTGGAAGTTTTAGGAAAAGTGGCGCGAATGCTGATTTTAACTGTTTATCTTAAGTGTCAAATGTTGACTTTTAAGTTTGAAGATGAGCGTTTGAATGCCAAACGTCATTTCGCGCGTTTTGAAAGAGAGTTCGAAGGTCGAACTCCGGTTTTGAACCGGGCATTACATTATTAACGATTTTACGGGAAAAGCGTATTAAATGATTTGCGATCAACGAATCGGGTTGCGACTCGGACATTGAAAAGTAAATACTATCACGATCTAAACGGGTCGGACTTTGTAAATGCAGTATTTAAAGTGCGATATCAACGGAATCAAATGACCCGGAATTGTAAAGTACGATCGACGAGCCAAACGACTCGAAATTGTAAAGTTGCATGAAAGTAAATGACGTTCGACAGATCAAACGGTCCGAAATTTGTAAATGATACGAATTTAAATGACGATCGACGAATCAAACGATCCGAAATTGGTAAATGACATAAAAGTAAACGGAACGGGGACGAAATGCCGTTTTAACCCGAGATTACTTCTCTTACGGGAAGAGAAGAGGATCGCGGACTAAAACGTATCGGACCCCGTTAGACGATGACGTCTACATTTCAACAACGTTCGTCCGAAATGGTTGTAGCGACTGGCGCGTAAACCGAGACGGAACGAGAGTTTAAAGAGAGAGGGAGATACCTATGGCTAGGGTCGGCTCCTTTGGCTCGGTGGGCGTATACGGGATACGAAAGTATGTTTGGAACGGTGTTTCGAGGTGACGAGGGTTGTATTTGATCGAAATATGAAGTTTTCACGCAAAACGAGGTAAAACCGGAGCTCGGGAGAAGTGAGACCAGTTTAAGCCGTGGTTTTTTGGGTGAAAGGGAGTAAAATTTTGTTGTTATAAATGGCTTTGACAGCATCTGTATTTATAGGTGAATTTTCAACATGAGTCCGGACGGACTGAGACTGAAATCCAGGAGGTTTTGTGAAACTTTGGAAATTGGAGGGAATTGCTGGCAATTCTGGAATTTCTACAAATGAGTCCGGCCGGACTGAGACTGTATATGTGGGGCCTCCCCAACCCCGGGACCTATAAAATCGTGCCCCAGCTGGAGGGTCCCCAAATCACCTCCTAAAATTTAAAACTTTTTTCTTTAATTATAATGAAAGTCAATTAAACTTTTGAAAATAAAACCACAAGACCACTCCACTAGGAGGTGACGTCAACCTGCTTTTAAAAAAATGGTAACCTGTTTTAATTTACAACAGAAAGTATTTATAAAAGCTTTAAACAATAAAATTTTCCACAATTTAATAATAACCACAACTGCATTCCCACTTCCCTATCATATCATACCCTGACAACCCAAGAGACGGTCTAAACTCCTCCCCGGCCTCACCGGTCTGGTCCACCTGTCTCAACTGAATCTAAAAAAATTAAAGGGAGAAGGGGTGAGAAATAATCTCAGCAAGTTATTATGCATGCAGCAATATGCCATATAAGATGCAACACGTAAGCAAGTTGTTCCACATCATATTTGGAATACTGTAAACACATTACATTACCTGATCTTACCTTTTCCCGTCTGAACAATAAGTCGTACTACGTGGGTATGGGCATACATCCTCATGGGAACCCATCCTCTATATGTGTGAACGGCTTAGGCCTATTCACGCCTTACAAGACCCATTTTTCAGGGAACCATGTAAGGTATCAGTATCCTATGAACTGTTTAGGCATATCCATAGTAACTGAGCCCCAAACTGTGGCCACAGTGGGGTGGAAATGGACACAGGTATAATGAAACCCGAGCACCTTATGTTACAACTTCTCATAAGTGGTCGCATTCCATTATACCCCCGAAATATCAGCTGATATTAAACATAATCATAATCACATTCAAGCACATAACAGTTACTTGAAGTCAAATCCACCCAATAGGATATCAATATATATAACATGGTACAATTACTCATGTTGAACAGTATAAAACATGGTACAATTACTCATGTTGATCTTCAAATAGTGTCACATATATATACACCATTGAGTTACCATAATTAACAACTAATATGTATGCTCATGATCCAACCAATGATGTCGTGCAACAATTATTTCACGCACCATTTTAACATATAACCATTTCCAAAGTAATCACATAGGGTATAATAACATACAAGTACTCTACGCGTTCACAATATCACATTTCACGACTTCCTTTTCAAATTCCATAATCAAATACCAAGTTTCTATAAACTTTGGCTCTCAACCACAATGACTTTCAACCCGGTTCAACGCGATATTTAGACTACTTCCCCAATTTCATTTTAACTACGTGAGACCTCATTATGTAGCTAAAGTGTTCTAATTCACCCTACACTGAAGAGGGTTCAATCTTGTTCTAAGTGAATAGGTTTCTAAGATTTAAAAGTTAATTCGTAATTTCGATGCGGGGCACGACTCGTGCCATATGGCACGACTCGTGCCTTTTTCCCCATGTTACTCAGAACGACTTGGACCATTGTTCACGACTCGTTGTCACGAGTGGCAAGAAGGGCACGACTCGTGCTCCTTGGCACGACTCGTGCCAAGGCCAAAATCAGATACCAGATTTCAAAGCATCAGCAGTTGTTTCACCAAATCCTATTTTTCACTTTCCTCTGTTTTCCCCAAGGCCAACACCAGTTCCAACATACCAAACTAGCTTATATATCAATTTTAACACGTAACAACACTCAATTCATGCTATAGAACATCTCTTTCCCATTTACTACAAGCCCAATCAACTAATCCATTGCCCTTTTTATACTCATCAACTTCAACCCTTTTCTAATCATTTTTCCAAGCCATATAACCTGTATCCCTAACAATTATATTACCACCTAATACCTCACATATCATGAATACATTAATTCCCTCATTTTCAACCCAATTCCTAATGCCATGACTTCAAAGTATTTCATTTCATCCCAACTCCTTTTCTTTCTATTTCACTCACCCCAAATAAATGTTCCAACCTCTCGCGAACTCATCTATAACCCATAATATCAAGTTTTATGTACCATCTTTCTTGTTTATTTTTAAAGCTATTTTAATTGACTCATCATTATAACAACCATGAATATAACCTAAATTCTTTTCATTCTCAAGTCGAGTAACATGATCCGTCACTACCATATTCATTCCAAACCCAAACTCCCTTGTTATTCTCAAGGTCATAAAAATTAACTAAAATTTCAACAATCATATATATATCCTAACAAAGCCATATATACATAACATTTTATCATTTTCAAGACAACCTTATCCTACTCGTCCCACCAGTCCATTTTATTTCCTTTCATTCACACAACCCAAATAATCATTTATGTCCGATCTATATTTCTTCCATTCAAAAACCCAAATAAATTACTAAAATAAAAATGATCATTTATTGCACCATAATATCAATTTTTACGCAATCCTTTAAACTACCCATTTCAACCACAAGATTTATTCACTTTCAGGGCCCAATAAGTTGCCAAAAATACCACCGATCATTTATATCATCAGAATATCAACATTAAATATTAAATGGACAGTTATCGAAAGAAATCATAATAACTCACCTAAAAATATGCTGAGATGAAAAGACGATCCGATCGGCTCTAAATGTTCTCCTCGGCTTCCTGATCGCTCCGCCGCAGTCGGATCGCAAAACGGACACACAATTAATTTTCTAGAATTTTTGGAAAATATTTGGGAACGGAGGAAATACTTCTTTTCTTTCTCTCTTCCTCTCCAATTCTCTCTTACTCTCTCTCTCCACCGTGCACTCTCTGGAAGGATGGAAGGATTGGAGAAACTGGAGGATATTTATAAAAGGACATTTCCATTTAAACCCTCCAAGGATAAGTTAGTTTCAATACTACCTTAAACTTCACTTTTGACACTTAAGCCCCTTCATATTTTGTAAAGCTTTTTAATTAATATTTTCAATATTATAACTTTACTACAAAATTCCTTTTTTTTCCATTTAGACATTAAGTAATTAAAATTAATTTATTAACACACTTAAAACATCACACAATTTATTAACATAACTAAGATGTCAAATAACTTATTAAAATGTTAAAACTAACCTATAAAAATCCCACTTATTATGGAATGCAACCAATAAAATGCTACGGCCCCACTCCACGTGCCCAACACGTGAGTAAAATGGTGCCTAGGTTTCGGGTCGTGACATTCACTCCCCCTTAAAGAAAAATTCGTCCCAAATTTTTAAACACACTTACCTGACTACTCAAATAACCACATATAACTCTTACGACTCTCGAATTCCCGCAACCCAAGGGCTTCCCCCCAATAATATGATTTTTCTACAAATTTCCACAACCCGAATATTCTAGGTTTTCCATTCCCGGATTTGATTATAATACCACTCAATGGTTCTATCACCCAATCACATCACATGAACAAACTAGGTTGAAAACTCAATATAAGGGAAATGATCATAAGGACTCTTCCTCCCACAATGCCTCGTACGGCGTCACTTCAACACTGGACTGATCACTGATGATATACGCACTTCAACTAGGGTTACACGAACTTCTCAAAATAAATGAAAATCCATCGAATGCCCCCATAACACATTCTCGAGAGTCTGGATGGTTCTCTCTGTCTGACCAATCCATCGAAAAATGTACGTAAAACTGAACACATCTGAAACCCAAAGTCTCGCACTCAGTCTTCCACAACCGCAATATGAATCTCGAGTCTCGAATCTCGATCTGATTAATACTCCGTAGAATCGACCAATTTCCTCGCCCATAACATTATGTTAACTTTCCCCTTCAGTAGTTCATTTTCTTGGTATAACTGAGCCGACTTTGATCAATATATCCATTATTACTCGAAGGCGTCCATTTCCTTTGATGTCAAAGGTAGTCCCGATAATAAATCCATCACAATGTCATCTCATCCTCATTCTTCTAATCTGTTCTCAATTCTTGATACAGCTTCAAATGTCTTGAATTCATCGCAAGTCTTGATTTATGGTCTTCCTCTAAAAATAGATCTCTTATTCTCTTATAAATACGGTACATCAATTATGTCATTGAAGGTTAATATTCCATCATCATGCAATACACTATCTTCGGTTCTTCCATCTTGAAATGTCAGATAACTCCCTCGATTCAGAATCATTGGTTGAACTTCCATAAGATCTTCATTCCAAGTAGGTGTAGCTCGAACCTTAGCAATTCACATCTCTTCTTGCAACTCACAGGATAGCAATGTTGATAAGAAAACCTTCCGGATAATCGCGTCTGCAACCTCAGCAGCCTTCTCGGATGGCATGTAATAACGCAAATAAGTCTTTTAATAACTCCAAAAATTTCTCCACCTGTTGTTCAATCCCCTTGATACATAATACTTTGACTCTTATGATTTGTACAAATCTCAAATTTAACTTCATACAAAGGATATTTCCACTTAAGTAACGCAAAGTAGTCATAATCCATTCCACGCTTCCGCTGCGCCACTCTGATTCCCTTGAAGCATAAACTATCGCCTTTCCATTCTGTATAAAGCACAACCCCAAATCTCTTCTTTGACACACACATGACAATTACAAGTTAACATCCATCAAGTAGGGTAAAGATAGAAACGGTAGTCGATCTGCTCTTCAATTCTGCAAGACTAATTTCACCTTTGACATTCCACATAAATGATACCTCCCTCGAAATTAATTGGATCACTGGTGTTACAATTCTAGGAAATCTATCAATAATTTTGGTAACAGCCTGTCAAACTAAGAAAACAATGGAGTTCTAACTCTGTCGAAAGTTGTTCCATTTGACCAGGGTTTCAATCCTCAAAAAATTTAATACAATATCTCCTCGAGCCATACTCACTCTTAATGAATTTTACCAACATTTGATCCTCATGAAATGTAGATAACATAACTTGCAGTTGATTTTCAAAATCCTTCCACAACTCTGAGTATACAAAGATAGCATCCATCGAGCTGACCACTGAAATATCAAAATCGGGTTTTAAAATTCTACTCATCATATTTACAACACATCCAATGCCCTTCTATAAGGTGTTTTGGATATGGGCAACCACCCTGTCTTTAAATCCATAAGGAATTCTATCGCTCTAACTGGCGGCACGCACTATTCTGATAAAACACCTTACCAATTCTTTTACCAACAGTACGCGGGGTAATTTAGGTGACTTCTACTCAAGTCTCATACATAACCCAAGTAACCCTCACTTTATTTAAACTATACTTATTGACATTTAATGCATATATGACATAAATATCAATTAATAACTTAGCCGCCTCAACTAAACACAGAGGCAATTCAACCATAGATAAGGAGACTCGCTTCTTGCGACAGTCCTCCCCAACACAACAACTACCTTACCAATTCTGGTCAAGTAAAACAACAATCACTGATTGGTATGTCTACCACATCCATTGGCACTACATGCCCACATAATCACGACTACCATGATAATCAAGGAAGATTCGAGGTACTCTCCTATAGGAGTAGACACCTCCAGCACATAAGGCAACTCTTAAGCAAATTATGCAAATAAAAGCAGAATTACAATGCCACATAATAATGAGGTGAACGGGGATTCATACAAGTATTGCCCCTACTTCCTGAGACAGGTAACACACTTCTAATGACAGCGGAGGAATCTATCTCTCCATATTATCCACATTTCCTTAATCCCTTGGGGTCATTACTATTTTCTGCCATTGAACAAATTCCTGCACTAAACACTCGTCGTCAGTTATCACACACTCCCCCTTTAGACTAGACTTCTACCCTTGACTTCTAACCTTAGCTCTGATACCAACTGTGGGGCCTCCCCAACCCCGGGACCTATAAAATCGTGCCCCAGCTGGAGGGTCCCCAAATCACCTCCTAAAATTTAAAACTTTTTTCTTTAATTATAATGAAAGTCAATTAAACTTTTGAAAATAAAACCACAAGACCACTCCACTAGGAGGTGACGTCAACCTGCTTTTAAAAAAATGGTAACCTGTTTTAATTTACAACTGAAAGTATTTATAAAAGCTTTAAACAATAAAATTTTCCACAATTTAATAATAACCACAACTGCATTCCCACTTCCCTATCATATCATACCCTGACAACCCAAGAGACGGTCTAAACTCCTCCCCGGCCTCACCGGTCTGGTCCACCTGTCTCGTTTGAATCTAAAAAATTAAAGGGAGAATGGGTGAGAAATAATCTCGGCAAGTTATTATGCATGCAAAGAATATGCCATATAAGATGCAACACGTAAGCAAGTTGTTCCACATCATATTTGGAATACTGTAAACACATTACATTACCTGATCTTACCTTTTCCCGTCTGAACAATAAGTCGTACTACGTGGGTATGGTCATACATCCTCATGGGAACCCATCCTCTATATGTGTGAACGGCTTAGGCCTATTCACGCCTTACAAGACCCATTTTTCAGGAAACCATGTAAGGTATCAGTATCCTATGAACTGCTTAGGCATATCCATAGTAATGGCGAGCCCCAAACCGTGGCCACAGTGGGGTGGAAACGGACACAGGTATAATGAAACCCGAGCACCTTATGTTACAACTTCTCATAAGTGGTCGCATTCCATTATACCCCCGAAATATCAGCTGATATTAAACATAATCATAATCACATTCAAGCACATAACAGTTACTTGAAGTCAAATCCACCCAATAGGATATCAATATATATAACATGGTACAATTACTCATGTTAAACAGTATAAAACATGGTACAATTACTCATGTTGATCTTCAAATAGTGTCACATATATATACACCATTGAGTTACCATAATTAACAACTAATATGTATGCTCATGATCCAACCAATGATGTCGTGCAACAATTATTTCACGCACCATTTTAACATATAACCATTTCCAAAGTAATCACATAGGGTATAATAACATACAAGTACTCTACGCGTTCACAATATCACATTTCACGACTTCCTTTTCAAATTCCATAATCAAATACCAAGTTTCTATAAACTTTGGCTCTCAACCACAATGACTTTCAACCCGGTTCAACGCGATATTTAGACTACTTCCCCAATTTCATTTTAACTACGTGAGACCTCATTATGTAGCTAAAGTGTTCTAATTCACCCTACACTGAAGAGGGTTCAATCTTGTTCTAAGTGAATAGGTTTCTAAGATTTAAAAGTTAATTCAGAATTTCTGATGCAGGGCACGACTCGTGCCATATGGCACGACTCGTGCCTTTTTTTCCCCCATGTTACTCAGAACGACTTGGACCATTGTTCACGACTCGTTGTCACGAGTGGCAAGAAGGGCACGACTCGTGCTCCTTGGCACGACTCGTGCCAAGGCCAAAATCAGATACCAGATTTCAAAGCATCAGCAGTTGTTTCACCAAATCCTATTTTTCACTTTCCTCTGTTTTCCCCAAGGCCAACACCAGTTCCAACAGACCAAACTAGCTTATATATCAATTTTAACACGTAACAACACTCAATTCATGCTATAGAACATCTCTTTCCCATTTACTACAAGCCCAATCAACTAATCCATTGCCCTTTTTATACTCATCAACTTCAACCCTTTTCTAATCATTTTTCCAAGCCATATAACCTGTATCCTTAACAACTATATTACCACCTAATACCTCACATATCATGAATACATTAATTCCCTCATTTTCAACCCAATTCCTAATGCCATGACTTCAAAGTATTTCATTTCATCCCAACTCCTTTTCTTTCTATTTCACTCACCCCAAATAAATGTTCCAACCTCTTGCGAACTCATCTATAACCCATAATATCAAGTTTTATGTACCATCTTTCTTGTTTATTTCCAAAGCTATTTTAATTGACTCATCATTATAACAACCATGAATATAACCTAAATTCTTTTCATTCTCAAGTCGAGTAACATGATCCGTCACTACCATATTCATTCCAAACCCAAACTCCCTTGTTATTCTCAAGGTCATAAAAATTAACTAAAATTTCAACAATCATATATATATCCTAACAAAGCCATATATACATAACATTTTATCATTTTCAAGACAACCTTATCCTACTCGTCCCACCAGTCCATTTTATTTCCTTTCATTCACACAACCCAAATAATCATTTATGTCCGATCTATATTTCTTCCATTCAAAAACCCAAATAAATTACTAAAATAAAAATGATCATTTATTGCACCATAATATCAATTTTTACGCAATCCTTTAAACTACCCATTTCAACCACAAGATTTATTCACTTTCAGGACCCAATAAGTTACCAAAAATACCACCGATCATTTATATCATCAGAATATCAACATTAAATATTTAATGGACAGTTATCGAAAGAAATCATAATAACTCACCTAAAAATATGCTGATACGAAAAGACGATCCGATCGGCTCTAAATGTTCTCCTCGGCTTCCTGATCGCTCCGCCGCAGTCGGATCGCAAAATGGACACACGGTTGATTTTCTAGATTTTTTGGAAAATATTTGGGAACGGAGGAAATACTTCTTTTCTTTCTCTCTTCCTCTCCAATTCTCTCTTACTCTCTCTCTCCACCGTGCACTCTCTGGAAGGATGGAAGGATTGGAGAAAGTGGAGGATATTTATAAAAGGACATTTCCATTTAAACCCTCCAAGGATAAGTTAGTTTCAATACTACCTTAAACTTCACTTTTGACACTTAAGCCCCTTCATATTTTGTAAAGCTTTTTAATTAATATTTTCAATATTATAACTTTACTACAAAATTCCTTTTTTTTCCATTTAGATATTAAGTAATTAAAATTAATTTATTAACACACTTAAAACATCACACAATTTATTAACATAACTAAGATGTCAAATAACTTATTAAAATGTTAAAACTAACCTATAAAAATCCTACTTATTATGGAATGCAACCAATAAAATGCTACGGCCCCACTCCACGTGCCCAACACGTGAGTAAAATGGTGCCTAGGTTTCGGGTCGTGACAGTATACCAGGGGTATTTTTGTCTTTTCACTCTGAATTTGATTGAAAGGTGACTAGTGTAGGTGTTAGTGTCCTAGGCCTATAGAGATAGACTTATTTGTAATGTCATTATTCATTTATATATAAGAGATTGTTATCTTTGATTATTATATGTGTTTGCATGTTTACTTTAATAATCGTGTCCCTAGTACTTATGAAGCACTAGTATGAAGTCTAATGGATGATCATGTGATGATTATATGCATGGAGATGCACATTAGATTCATGGGTACTTGTTAGAGAACAAGGTACTGGACTTGACCCATTATGAGATTTATGTCATGATCGTATGTCATAATTAAATCTCATATAGTTATATCATTGATATCCTTTGACCTGAGATTATCATCGTCTTCCACTCGATGAATATTATGTTTGATATAGTTTAACGTTGTCTTTAACCGGATAACAATAAGGGCTATTATTGGCATGATATGATTCTTGTTGGGAAGAATGATAAGTCAAGATGGAAATTTGTCCCTCGTAAAGAGAGATGTTTGCTAGGCCACTCGTAAGTAAGATTGATGTAGTGCATGGCCATGCCCGAATGAATTAATGTGATTAATATCATTCGATTGATCAATTTACTTAGTAACGAGAAAGCATTGAACAATATTAGTTGACGTGGACCATGACTCATGTTCAATATAACATCGTGTGACAAAGGGATTGTGATATGTTCTATGTAGGAAAATCGAACTTGATATTATATTATTTGGGTAGGCGTGATGGCTTGCTAGAGTCCGCTCATGTCTTATGAAGATCGATGTGATCGAACTCATTGCCAACATAATATAGTCCTATGGGGTCACACGCATCGAACGAATTGTCAAAAATGAAGAATATGGATTTTCTGTACTCAGGGGACGACTCGTCCCCAGGCCTGAACTAACTATTCCCTTGGCCTGGGACGAATGAATCAGAGGGAGTGTCCTGAGGGACGACTCGTGCCACTGGGGACGAGTCGTGCCCATAGGGACGACTCGTGCCCTGGGCCAGAACCAACTATTCCCCTTAAAGGGGACGCCTGTATCAGAAGCTTGGTGACAGGGGACGACTCGTGCCCTGGGGGACAAGTCGTTCCGTCGGCGCTGGACTGATACGTAATTGACCTAAAATTAGGGTTTTCGCGAGGGGAAGATATTTATAACGTATAAATACAAACCCTTGGTTGCCCTAGCAGTCATTCTCATGTTTTGGGTTTAGAGAAACACAAAAGAGAGAGATTTCAATTGAGAATTGAAAATCAAAACACAATCCAAATCCATATTTCTTCATTGATTGAAAGGAGTTTCAATCAAAGGATCTAGCAATCCACCTAGAATTGTTCTAGGGTTCGTTCAACGCGTGGATACACATAGAGGATCTTCGCCAATCAAGATCTAACGTTCGTGATTCAAGAATCGTTCATCGAAGATTCGCTAGTTCATCAATCTGGAGTTGGAATGCGTTTATCAACGACAAAAGCACACAAGGTTGGTAATTCTATTTCATTCTTCTTGATTAATCATCTAGAACGGATCCTAGGGCTCCGGGTTTTCGAGTTAATTTTGCATTCTTCCGCTGCGCATGGACCCTCGAAACCCAACAACTAGGGAGCTATGGCATGTAAGCCACGTGTCCCTGTGACTCACAGGTCCATGGATTTTCATGCCATATTTCCCGGTTTTGTCAGTTTTTAAAATAACAGTCCGGAAAATGTCCGAAATGCCCCCGAAAAGTGCTGGAAAGTGCGTTTTTCAAGAAAAGCCGTACTTTTACGTGCAACGACGTGTGTTGAGTACACTTTGACATCGGGATGCACGGGGTAGTCCCTGGACGTCTCGTTGGCTTTGGCAACGGGGAGCTTAACAGGTTTCGGTTAACCTGGAGCGGGACAGTTAACGGATTCCAGTTAACTTTTAACGGATTTTGGCGATCCGGATTTGGGTACTTACAGTTAGCCCCTCGGTGACGTCACATTCGAAGGAAGTGGGGTCGTCGAAAAAGATAAGGATCCAAATCGGGGGATGCGTTACTTTGAAAGAGACCTAGGCGGTCAGCTGGCTGGACCCTTAGCGAAAGGATTCCTACGTATCACGAGCGGGAATCAAGCCGATCGTAGTTCGTAGGTGCAAGGAGCCGCACATGGGGACCTTGACCTGAGCGAGACTGTTGGGAGGCGTCTAAACCTGAATGAGACCACTGCGAGATTCCTGGACCTGAATGGAGACTATTGTGAGGCATTTGAACCTGGGATTTCTGAAACCTTCGAGGGCGTGTGGCGCCTCAGACCGGAGTGGCTGGAACTTACGAGGGCATGTGGCGCCTCAAACCGGAGTTGCTGAAACATACGAGTGCGTGTGGCACCTCAAACCGGAGCTGCTGAAACATACGAGGGCTTGTGGTGCCTCAAATCGGAGCTGCTGAAACATACGAGGGCGTGTGGTGCCTCAAATTGGAGCTGCTGAAACATACGAGGGCGTGTGGCGCCTCAAACCGGAGTGGCTAAAACATACGAGGGCGTGTGGCGCCTCAAACTGGAGCTGCTGAAATATACGAGGGCGTGTGGTGCTTCAAACCGGAGTGCTGAATCATACGAGGGCGTGTGGCACCTCAGACCGGAGTGCTGAATCATACAAGGACGTGTGGCGCCTCAGACCGAAGTTGCGAGGATACGTTTATCCTGAGACGAAGGCATTCGTGTCTTGAGTGCTGGACTTACGATGACGGCCAGATTCATCTGTCGGAGATAGGGTGGCAATGATGGTAATGGTTGTGTTAAACTGGCATTATTAACAACACGGAAGGATTGACGTTCTAACGACGGGGTTAGGAACGGGATGCAGTCTCGGGAGAGACTGACACATTGCTGGGGAAAAGTGTCCAGGGTACTGACGGGGTCAGTTAGGAGCTGAGGGGGTTGATTGTCGTCTCTTCTTAGATGGATGGCCTTAGGATCCTGCTGGGGAGGAATGTTCGGGCTTACGGCGATGGCCGAAGAGGGATTGTTGTGCGGGCTTACCTTGATGGCCGCTGTAGTGGGATGATTGGGCTTACAACTGGCGGTCGGGGAAGTGAACGTTCACTTGCTGGAGTGAAAAGGTATTCGGGCTTACGAGGATGGCCGAAGAGAGATTGTTGTGCGGGCTTACCTTGATGGCCGTTGAAGTGGGACGATCGGGCTTACGACTGGCGGCCGGGGAAGTGAACGTTGGTGAGAACCAATAGAATTTTGACGTCGGGAGACGGAATTGTGACTTGAATGTTCGGAGACAGGATTGAGCGTTTGAATGTCAAACGTCGGTTTGGGGCTGGAATGAGCGTTTGAATGTCAAACGTCATCTGGGGATTGAGAATTTAACGTCTGGAGACGAGCGTTAGTGAAAACTAACTGAGAATTTAACGTCTGGAGACGGGCGTTAGTGAAAACTAACTGGGAATTTAACGTCTGGAGACGAAATTGTGACTTGAATGTCCAGAGACAGGATTGAGCGTTTGAATGTCAAACGTCGGTTTAGGGTTGGAATGAGCTTTTGAATGTCAAACGTCATCTAGGGATTGAGAATTTAACGTCTGGAGATGAGCGTTAGTGAAAACTAACTGAGAATTTAACCTCTGGAGACGGGCGTTAGTGAAACAAACTGGGAATTTAACGTTTGGAGACGAGCGTTAGTGAGAACTAACTAGGAATTTAACGTCTGGAGACGAGCGTTAGTGAAACTAACTGGGAATTTAACGTCTGGAGACGAGCGTTAGTGAAACTAACTGGGAATGGATCCTCAGGGGATGGGGTGTTAGAAATGTCTAACTCGGGGAAATTTTACACTTTTGGGGGCCAAAAGGGGTAAAATTGAAAATGCGAAAAGTTGAGGGGCTAAATTGGCCAGGAATCTTTCTGCTGCAGAAAGAGTCCAGCCGGACTGAACCTGAAGTTGACCAGGTTCATTCCAACGCCAAGGCAGAGGCAAAATTGGCCATTTTCTTCCATTTATTCCGACGAAAAGGAGAGAAAGGAGAGGAGAGAAATCATTCCAAATTGTGAGGTTTGCTCAAATTTGCAAGGAAAAATCAACATGGAGGGTGATTTGGGACCAATGGCTCGTCATAAAAGGACCGATAACGAAAGAACGCGGTTGGTTCGGACCATTCGAACCATTACTCTTTCATTGAATCCGGCAGAGTTCTACCCGGCTCGGGAGAACCACAAATCTAAAGGAGGGATCGAGAGACAGGTAAACTCCTTCAAATTCCATTAGTGTTAAGAATGTGCATTCTTTAAATGTTAGGAATTTGACTAGAAATGAGTTAGGGATTTTGGTGCCCGAATTGGGGCTTTTGACTTTGCTATGCGCCTTTGTCGAAATTGACTAGAGTGTAGTTCAATTGACACTATGGGTAGATGACATAAAAATTTTGGTTGCAAAATTTCATGCCTAGATGTGTTTTCCGAATTTAAAGTATGTTTAAATCGGGACGGAGTAAATTTTTGAAATGCTCGAAATGATTTGAAAGTTCCGAATTCGACAGAGTTTTCGAATGGTTTTGAAAGTTTCGGATTCGACGGAGTTTTCGAAATGTTTTGAAAGTTTCGGATTCGATGGAGTTTTCGAAAGGATTTGAAAGTTCCGGATTTGACGGAGATTTCGAAATGTTTTGAAAGTTTCGGATTCGACGGAGTTTTAGAAATGTTTTGAAAGTTCCGGATTCGACGAAGTTTTCGAAATGTTTTGAAAGTCCCGGATTCGACGGAGTTTTCGAAATGTTTTGAAAGTTTCGGATTCGACGGAGTTTTCGAAATGCTTTGAAAGTTCTGGATTCGACGGAGTTTTCAAAATGTTTTGAAAGTTTCGGATTCGACGAAGTTTTCGAAGGGTTTTGAAAGTTTCGGATTTGACGGAGTTTTCGAAGGGTTTTGAAAGTTTCGGATTTGACGGAGTTTTCGAAGTGTTTTGAAATCTTGGACCGTTAATACTCCAACCGGGATGGAAATATTTTAGGAAAGAAATGAGAACTGTATCTGCGTTGCATCATTTTGACATGCGTTCGTGCACTCTGCTGTGACTCCCACTAACTTTGCTGCTATCACTGGGTTGCCAACCTGGGGCAACGCGCTGGTGTGGGTGGATGGCTATACCCCGGGGCAGTTGTCGGAGCTGCTGGGTTTCGATATCAATGATGCCAGGGGCTTAGGTATTCGGTACAGGCCGATGGAGACCCATCTGAGGAGGGGTATTCTTGATTATGGGGAGGGGTCCCCGAGGATGACCGCTGAGCGTCTGGCTTGAGGGTTCCTATGGTTCGCGCTGTCAGCGACTCTGTTTCCGACTTCTGACACATCCTGTCACTTCCCTTTGCTCGGTTCGCTGACTGACTTGGACGCCGTGAGGGGGTTCGCATGGGGGGAGGCTGGACTGGCCGAGCTCTATCATGCCTTGGACAGGTTCTCACGGGGAGAGGAGAACACCTTGTGCTGTTTCTCATTTGCCGTGGATGTAAATTTCGTCTTTTCTCTTCCTTGTCTCATTTTTGTACTCGTATGTATCTGCTTTGTAGCTGACATAACTTTCCATTTGCTTGACAGGTCTGGTGCTTTGAGGTGTTCAGCCCGCAGCGGTGGGAGATTAGGGAGGCGTACCAGTCCCTGTTCCCTGCCATGATGTCTTGGCAGAAGGATGCGAAGATGGCGGTGTCATCGAGGGTGGGCACTCGACTGACGTATGAGGAGGTGGCTCAGGCCCTGAGCCGAGAGTTCTCCGAGCGGATCCAGCTGATTTGGTGGAGCCGGATTCACGCTGGCATGGTTCAGGTTACTAGTGAGGTCACGCATCGGCGAAAGCTGCTGGTGGGACTTCACTGCGATGCGATGTATCTGGGGGAGAGGGTGACCCATCAGCATGGTCCGGGGTCCCTTCCTATATGCACTGATTTTTAATTAATTGCACTGTTGCAGGAGCCCGGGGCGGAAGTGGTGTTGGCAGTGGTTGATTGAAACCATGGGAGTACGCAGATTTAAGAAAGCATGAACAGGGCTTGGTTTGGAATTGTTTCCAATTTGAGAGCAGCTGGCTGCAGAGTTGACCAAGTCAACTGCAGAAAGAGTCCGGCCGGACTGAGAATGAAATTCCAGAATCTTTTAAATTGCAGTTTCAGCTTTGCAATTCGTAAGAAACTGCGCATTTGCCTTGAACCATTGGCTGAATTACTCTCAAATTCCTAAGGTTTCCTTCACTTTTCCATGGCTCCGTTTCCTAAGCTACCGTCTCGGATGCAAGAGCGATACTTGGAAAATTTCCAGTCGTGGGTACAGAACCACACGAGGCAAAACAAGGGGTTTTTCGAGGGTTGTTACGGGATGAAATCTGTTTGGGCTTTGAAGGAGCTTATGCCAGATTGGGATCTCCTGAGAGCCGCGGCTCGTTTCTGGGACGTACGGAGGAATGTGTACAACTTCTCATACAATGAAATCACTCCTACGTTTGAAGATTTCTGGGCCATTCTAGGAGGACCTGAGACGGAACAACTAGTTTTTCCTTATGCGGGTGGCATGGCCACTGTTGAGAAGTTAGTGTCTCTGCTTGGTATCTCGGTTGGAGAAGCATACGGGATGCTGATATCGAACACAGACTATGTCGACATTTCGGGACTGCCCAATAGATTTGCTGGTAGTGAGGGGAGCATTTTTGCGTGGGACGCGTTTGCTCTGTGCGCGATTGCTACTTTGTTCACATTCACGTCCCTGGGTGTGTGCCATCACAGTGTACTGGACCTGGTGTGGCAGTGCCAGAATGGGGGAGACATCGTGCCTTTGGTTCTGGGCGAGATGTTCCTGGGCATAGGTCGGATGGCGACCGGCAGCCGGTACATGTGGGGAGGGAGTCCCACTATGCTCACTATGTGGTTGAGGGAGAGGTTACAGATGATGCCCGAGGTGCCAGTGTCTTGTGATGCTTGGTCCTTTTCTCGACGTCCTCTGGTGATAGGGGGCAATCAGGCTGAACTGGAGCTCTGGATTGCCAGACTCCGCACGCATCACTTGCGATGGTGGGTTCCTCACTGGAAGTTACAGACTTGTCGGACCGCTCAGGGGGGCCTTTTGGTTGTCAGAGTGCCGGGGCTGTCCCAGACGGCTTTTGGTATGAAGAGTATATGGGGGAGACACAGATGGCTATCTTGTGGAGAAGGAGTGAGCTGTTGGGTGTTGATACCTTGACAGCTCGACTTTAAGGAGAACCGAAGCGGGAGCTAACCCTCAGAATCGTACTGGGGACGACATGGCTGACTATGAGGCCAATGCTGATCGGGAGGCCGATCAAAGCACGGTTATGATGGCTCGAAGAGAGGCGGCTCAAGACAAAGCTAGAGAAAGGGCTGCATTGGTAGCTACAGGTTTGACGGAGGCATCGGGAAGGGTCCCTGAGCCAGGTAGAAGGACTACCGGAATATTCCCTGTGAAGATGAAGAATACTCGCCGCGAAAAAGGGAAGGGGAAGAAGGATGAAGGACCAAGTACGGGAAACTAGGTTGACCTTGTTGTCCAGAGTATTTACCCACTGTCATTGCAGACACATTAACTGATTAATGTTTTATTGTAGTTTTGCTAGCGTGTAGCGAGTCAAGAGTTGACCGTGCTTGAACTCATCAAAGATTATTTTAACCGTAATGAATTTGTAGGTTAATTGAAAAGAGTTTTTCGAAACACAAGCAATTGATGCTTATTATTTTTTTTTTATTTTTTTGAGACCGAACCAATGATGGCTGCCTACGTTCCCCTTTTACAATTGGACTAAGGGGCTCAGGTCACCGTAGTTCGACACTTTAGGTGAATTTGAGAAAAACAAAGACAAAAGAAGTGCGAACCTGTTTTTTACCTGGATCATTAGCGGGAATGTATCCAGTTGGGTATTACTCTTTTAGCACTTTAATTTTACTGAGGGGTGGTGTATGGGGAAGGAGAGTTGACTCGTGCTCTTCCTCAAACGAAGTATCTGCGGAGCTTGCTTCCGTTCACGGGGTTGACGAAAGGGTTCCCGTTCAAATCTTCTAACTTCATGGCTCCTCCGGAGAAGATTCTTTGTACCACGAACGGTCCTATCCAGGTAGGCTCCCACTTTCCGAGGGGATTGGTCTGCGTAGGAGGCTTTTCCTTTAGCACCAAGTCGCCTTCTCTGATGTCTCGAATCTTGACTTACTTATCAAATGCTCGGGCCATTCTGCTTTGGTAGGCACGAGTGTGTTCCATTGCTTTCAATCTGCGCTCGTCGAGTAGAGCAAGTTCGTCGTGACGGCTCTGTAGCCATTCGACTTCATTGATCCCGTTTTCCAAGAGGACTCGGAGGGATGGAATTTCCAATTCCACAGGTAACATTGCTTCCATTCCGTAGGTAAGCGCGAACGGAGTCTCCCCTGTGGCGGTTCCGACTGATGTTCTGTATCCCCAGAGGGCTAGATGTAGCTTTTCGGGCCAGTCCCGACCTCTGGTGGTCATCTTTCTGATTATCATTGCGAGAGTCTTGGTTGCTGCCTCTACTGCACCATTGGTTTGTGGTCTCGTAGGGAGAAGACTTGTGACGTGTGACTCGAATTACGTCGGCGGTTGGTCACAATCTCCTTCGAAGTGGGTCCCATTGTCGGATATGATCTCGTTGGGCACTCCGTATCGGCACATGATGTTCTCTTTGATGAACTCGGCCACCTTCTTAGAATTCAGTACCTTGTACGATCTGGCTTCTACCCATTTGGTGAAGTAGTCGACTGCGACTAGAATGAACTCGTGACCATTGCTCCCTGATGGAGTGATCTTACCGATGACGTTGATTCCCCATGTGGCGAAAGGCCATGGCGTAGTCATGCAATAGAGTTCATAAGGACGGATGTGATTGAGGTTGGAGAACCGTTGACATTTGTCGTAGCTTCGGACGAACTGGATGCAGTCTGTTTCCATTGATATCCAATAGTATCCCATACGGAGGATGATCTGTGTCAATGCTCGGGCATTCATGTGCGGACCGCAGGTTCCGTTGTGAACTTCGTTCATTAGCTCGCTGGCTTTTTCTTTGTTTACACACCGAAGGAGTGGCCCTTGGTGGCGCTTCTTGTACAACATACCCGCCCCAGAATGACGAAATGGGATGCCAGGCATTTTAATGCCATCATGTTTTTGGCTTTGATCCCTTCTTTGTATTTTCCATCTTCACTTGTGAAGGAAGCTTCTCCGTTTTGGAGGTACTGGTAGATTTGATTGTACCAGGGTTCGTCGATCGTTTCATTTTTTATTTCGATCTCACAGCAATAAGCGGGTGTTTCCCGTCTGCCTATTCTGAGGGGTTTTACTGATTTCCCGTCGGGAATTTTGACAAGAGAGG
Organism: Adenophora triphylla var. japonica; assembly: GCA_022495995.1. Taxonomy (NCBI): domain Eukaryota; kingdom Viridiplantae; phylum Streptophyta; class Magnoliopsida; order Asterales; family Campanulaceae; genus Adenophora; species Adenophora triphylla. The sequence goes on from JAFEMH010000734.1 coordinate 555,692, forward strand.
CGAGGGTAGCCAGGGCATCTGCGAAGCGGTTCCTGTCTCTTGGCAAATAATGAAAAGAGATGTCCTTGAACTGAGCAATGAGCTCCTCCATGTACGAGTGGTACTTCTGGAGGCCAGAATCTATCGTCTTCCATTTGTTGGACACTTGATTGATGATCAATGCTGAGTCTCCGTACACTTCCAGTTTTGAGATGTTGCGCTCGAGGGCGGCTTCCAGACCGGCTGCGCAAGTTTCGTATTCTGCGGCATTGTAGGTTGTTTCAAAATTCAGTTTGATGGCTATGGGAGTGTGCTCGTCCTTGGGATCGACAAGGAGAATTCCAATGCCATTTCCCTTCTTGTTGGCTCCCCGTCGAAGAAGAGTTTCCAGCGGTTTGCGCTGTCAAGTGAAAAGATTCCGTCGTCCGGAAATTGCGGATCAGGACCCTTAGGTTCACTGCTTGGGAAGTCTGCCAGCTGATCTGCCATTACTCTGCCCTTTGTTGATTTTCTGACCATGTACTTGATGTCGAACTCAGCCAGGAAGAATGACCACTTGTCTAGTCTCATTGCCAGGGATGGCTTGTCAAAGAGATATCGGACGGGGTCCATTTTGGAGACCAGGAGCACTGAATGTGACTGCATGTAGTGTTCAGTTTCTCGACTACCCATACCAAGGCGGTACAAGTTTTCTCTAATGCTGAGTGGCTGAGTTCACTTCCTTGAAGCTTCCGGATTACGAAGTAGATTGCATGCTCAACTTTGGAATCTTTCTGTTCTTGTGCCAGCATTGCTCCGATTGACGTGTACATTGCATCGGAGTACGGGAGTAGTGGCTTGTCTTCATGTGGCGGGCACAAAATCGGGAGATTCACCAAGTATGTCTTGATTTTTTCGAAAGATGTCTGGCACTCGGAGTCCCATTTGATGTCGACATTCGACTTCATCAGTTTGAATAAGGGCTCGCAGAGAGATGTCAACTGATTGATGAAGCGACTGATGTACTGAAGTCTTCCCATAAAGCTTTTCACTTCTGTCAGGGTCTGAGGCGGCTTCATGTCGATGATGGCCTTGATTTTCTTGGGATCGGCTTCGATACCTCTTTCTGTAACCATGTACCCCAGTACTTTGCCTCGCTTGACGCCGAAGGTGCACTTGGCAGGGTTCAATCTCATGGAGTGCTTTTACAGTCTGTTGAAGAACTTTCTCAGATCTGTCATGTGCTGCATGTCTGATCCTCTGGAGTGGATGATCATGTCGTCGACATATACTTCAATTTCTTTGTGAATCATGTCATGGAAGAGGGCAGTTGCAGCCCGCTGGTAAGTAGCCCCAGCGTTCTTCAGACCGAATGGCATGACCATGTAGCAGTATGTCCCTGTGAATGTGTGCCCAAATTCTATTTTTTGTTTTTAGATTGGATTCACGCGAGTTTGAAAACATCCGGTTTAATTTGAAAAACGGAGTCGCCACGCCATTTTGATTTCCTCAAAACTTTGAAAAAAAGGTTTTTAGGGTTCAGAGGTTAAGTTACCCCTTGGAAAGAACGGATCGTCGTTTACCCAAGGTGCCTTGCCGTAGCAAGTCTCCCTAGATTCCATTTTTCGTGCTTGCTGGTGTGCTTTCTTGTGTGCATGTGTTGAAAAGAGGGGGAAATGTTCCAAGTTGTCTTCCGGACGTACAAACCATTTAGTTGGTTGTCGCTCGGGATTCCTTGAATTTTTATGTGTTCGGGACTTTGATCCCGTCCTCATCTTGGACTTATGATCATCGCTATTTGACCTTGGGTCTTGCGTGATCGAGAGAAGGACTCTCTTTTATAGTCCAAAATGAGGTTCTTTAGAAAAGGAGTGTCCTTAGCCCATCAATCCTACGCCTTGAGACGATTGAGCTTATATTGGAGCTATCATGCTCGTCTCAAGCGAGAATCGGAGATATAGGTTCAAGGTTTATCCCTTTCTAAAGAGATTGTGGCACCTTTAATGGAAGAAACGATGTAAAGATAGGATCTTTACACCGGTTCATTCCGAAGGTTGCATCAAGTACCAATTGGGGACTAGGGGAATGCATGTTAAAATGACATTTTTAGTGAAAAGATGACATTTTTGGGTGCAAAGGATGCTCTTTGATTTGCAAAGGATGCTTCTTATGTAAAGAAAGGATTTTTAATGCAAAGGATGCATTTTTATGTGGAAAAATAGTGTTTTATATGCAAAGGATGCATAAAGACTACATCTTGAAAGCAAAGGATGCTACTTTGATTATAAAGACATGATTTTTAGTGCAAAGGATGCATCTTTGTACATGAAAATGGGTTTTAGGTGCAAAGGATGTACCTTTATGGTAAAGGCATGATTTTTATATGCAAAGGATGCATTTTTATTGTAAAAAATAGGTTTTTAGGTGCAAAGGATGCACCTTTAATGCAAAGACTAAATTTTTATGAGCAAAGGATGCCAAAGATCACATTTTTATGAGCAAATGATGCTTATTTCATGCAAAGGATGCAAAGGAAAAAGGGGGTATGATTTATATGAATAAAGATAGGATCTTTAACAACAAATACCAAGTCCCAAGCAATATAATGGTAATATGTAAATGCAAGGAGCAATTATATCACATAAACAAGTATAATGCAAGGTAAGGGGGTGAGAGGTTACCAATGGTGGTGACCTCTTCTTCTTTGGATCTTGCCTAGTGGAAGGACCAACTTTTGGAGGCTTCAAGGAGGAGGGGGGTGGCTTCTTGGCACCTTCAGCTTCCTGATCTTCGTGGGATATTTTAGGAGAGTTTTTATGCTGGAAATTGGTTGTATGTGTCAAAATGGGTAGAGGAGGGCTCTATTTATAGGCAGTCTGAATAAGACCAATGAAGCCGTGCGGCCAGGAGTTCCCTCCTAATGCAGCCGTGCGGCATTATCCTGTATGACTCAGCATCTTTCTAGAATCATGCAAGGTGGCCTTTCTAGAAGGAATTTTGCATAAAAGAAAAACGTGTTTCTTTAATTTAAAGCAGTCCCTTCAGCCCTCGGAAGGTTCGGAACAGTTCCGGAATTGCTCCTGAACTTTAGGAAAGTCCGGGGAATTGCCGAAAAACTTAACCGGAAGGCATGAGCCAGATTTGGGTACTTACAAAAGCCCCTCGACAACGTCACTTGCAGGGTGAGTGGGGTTGTCGATAGAAAAGGATACGATCTGGCAAATGCCGAGACGGATTAGGTGACCAAGGTGGTCGAGTGACTGAACCTGTGGAAGGCTACCTACGTATCCCGGAGGAATTAAGCCATAATCGTAATTCGGAATAAGATATCCATTGGGGAAAGGGGTGTCATATGTGACGAATTGGCTGAACCTAAAGTAGGCTACCTACGTATCCCGGAGGAATCAAGCCAGGCCGTAGTTCAGAACAAGATCCATAGGGGAATGGTGAAGAGAAAACTGGTCTCTTGCTGGGGAAATAGAAAAGAAAGTGACCTGGGAGGTCAAGCGATTGATCCTACTGAGGATATGCTAGAAGTGACTGAGGTGGTCGGGTATATGGACCTCTATGAGGGGCTACTTCACCACTGAGGAGTGATGAATGACAAAGGGGCGACCGATGTGGTCTGATGGCTGGACCTTTATGAAAGGCTGCCTCACCACTGAGGAGCGATGATGGAAGAGGGTGACCACTGCGGTCGGATGGCTGGACCCTTTATGAAAGGCTTCCTACGTATCCCGGAGGAATCAAGCCTTGATCGTAGTTCAAGTATCACTAGATAGTTAGGAATGATGTCTAGGATCCTTGAGGTTTTTGACAATTAATGGAGGTTGTCACCAGATTGACAATTAATGGAGGTTGTCACCTGATTGACAATTAATGGAGGTTGTCACCTGATTGACAATTAATGGAGGTTGTCACCTGATTAAACTAAAGCTTACGTCACTATCGAGGAGATAGAGGTAGCTAAAGTTTGGAGAACTTGAGCGTACTTCTCAATCTGTGATAGAGGTAGCTAAAGTTTGGAGAACTTGAGCGTACTTCACTATCTGTGATAGAGGTAGCTAAAGTTTGGAGAACTTGAGCGTACTTCTCAATCTGTGATAGAGGTAGCTTAAGTTTGGAGAACTTGAGCGTACTTCTCAATCTGTGATAGAGGTAGCTAAAGTTTAGAGAACTTGAGCGTACTTCTCAATCTGTGATAGAGGTAGCTTAAGTTTGGAGAACTTGAGCGTACTTCTCAATCTGTGATAGAGGTAGCTTAAGTTTGGAGAACTTGAGCGTACTTCTCAATCTGTGATAGAGGTAGCTTAAGTTTGGAAAACTTGAGCGTACTTCTCAATCTGTGATAGAGGTAGCTAAAGTTTAGAGAACTTGAGCGTACTTCTTAATCTGTGATAGAGGTAGCTTAAGTTTGGAGAACTTGAGCGTACTTCTCAATCTGTGATAGAGGTAGCTTAAGTTTGGAAAACTTGAGCGTACTTCTCTATTCGTGATAGAGGTAGCTAAAGTTTAGAGTTCTGACAATTCGGAGGTTGTCACCTAGCGTCATTCCGTTATAACGGAAGTAACGGAGGCGACTGGGGAGGAAAGTATATTTGCTTAGGAGATAACGGATATCTTTTGGAAAACGACGTTATCCTAGTTAAAGGATAACAGGAATTATATGCCCAAGTGGAAAGTCCAGGGGCAAAACTGTAATTTCTGCTCAGGGCAAAAGAAGCCGCCCGGCATGAGATGGGGGCAAAAGAGGCCGCACGGCTAGAAGTCTGATTTTTCCAGATTATTTAAAATCAGATTTGAACGGGCATTGGGCATTGTTGCCGCCCATCTGTTGTCGAGGAAGAGAGAGAGGAGGGAGAGAATTTTTTTCAAGAAATCCTTCAATCCCTTGCTTCTACTGATCTAGATGGATCCGAAGGGGAATCCTATGCCAAGGCAAGCAAGGAGGAACATCTCCGAGGCCGCTCGAAGGAGGAGGAGAGAGCTTGTCCGCACGGAGAGGAAGTATGACTTCCTTACGCCTCCATCGGAGCTCTATTCGGGCAGGAGGGAGCACAAATCGACAAATCCTCAATCGGTTGGGGTAAGCATTCTTAATTTGCTCAATTCTGTCGATTTTGATTGAATTTTGATTGATTTTAGGGCTTGACCCGAGTTTTAGGAATTTCTCGAATTTTCCTAGGATTTTTGATGATGATTTTGGAATATTAATGATTAACCTATGAGGCTAAGAAGATAAACGAACATGCATGTGCAATTTTCTTAAGAAATAATGAGAATGACCCATTTTTTGAAAATAGAGTAAAATAATTGTCTAAAATGTGACGGAGTCCTTGCATGTGCTAGAACTAGGTCAATTTTTGATCATGGATGATAAAACGGGATTCTGGATGATGAAAAGGATTTATGCATGCCATTTTTGAGAAATTAATGCTTATGTGCAAATAATTTTGAAAATCAGAATTTTGTGCTTAGGAGAGCAATGTGCTTGACATGACGTGTTTCAAGTGATGAAAGACATGTTTTCTATGCATAGGATGCTTAGAAAAATTTTATGAATGCTTTTTTCTTGAAAATATGTGCACTTTTTGAATATATGCATGCTTTTGAAATGAGATGAAGGACTGACATATTTCTTTTGCTGTGCTTGTCTATAGGAGAACAAGTCTAGGGGGCCTTCCGAGATTGCAATGAGGCTGTGGGAGAGGATGCCCGATTTTGAAAAGGATGGGGTGAACCCTAAGCAGCTAGTGAGGGCTACCGGCCTTGATTTGTTCATTGAGGCTATCGGCAGAGGCATTCATGTTACCTCGAAGAGCAAGGGCTTGATCCAGGCCCTTTCGGAGTTCTGGTGGGACACCACCCACAGCTTTCACCTTAGGCGGGGAGCCGACCGATGACACTGCAGATTTCACTGCTATCACTGGCTTACAGTTCACCGGGAGGCATGTGACCTGGAGGAACCATATCACGGCGGAGGAGTTTAGAGCTTTGGTTGGGTTTGAGCTTATTCCTAAGGGGCTCGGGATGGAGACTAGGAACGTGGAGGTGGCAGTCCAGAACTGCATGCAGGGATTTGCTGCTAATGAGGTGACTGCCCACCAGCTTGCGAGGGCTTTTGTGTGGTTGATGCTGTCAGTCACCATTTTTGCCAATTCTGGGACGCTGGCTATGACTTGCCTTCTTGACTCCTTGGAGGATGTTGACGGGATTAGGACGGTCTCTTGGGGCGAGGCCGGATTGGCGGAGCTTTACTTCTCCCTGGACATGTACAGCCGGAATAAGGATGCTTCGATGGATTGTTTCTCCTTTTCTCTTGAGGTATTCTCACCTTCTTTCCTTTCTCTTTTCTTGTCTTGAGACTTTATGAGAGAAAATGACCCTTTTGATGTTTTGAACATGCATGTCTGGTTTTGCGAGGTGATCAGGTTCTTTCCATGGAACCAGCAGAGTGACGCTACCATCTTTCCTGCTATGATCCGCTGGAGGGGAGATGCGAGAGACAAGTTCACCGGGAAGACCCGGATCATCTTTGACTACAAGATGGTTAGACCAGTCATCAACAGGGATGGGCATGATGGAGTGGACTTCTACCCTTGGACGAGGTACCCGGAGATTTTGCTAGGGGAGGCCGTGGAGGCGACGAGGCAGAGGCGATGGTTGACCGGGCTGACATGTGATGCCATCTATCTAGGGGACCGATTTTCCAGGCAGCATGGCCATGTCCCTCCATTGGATGCCATTACCCCTCATGATCCTCCAGCACGGATGCTGCAGCCCAGGGATTGGTCGGCGGATGACATTGCTAGGTACCAGGCAGGCGTAGCAGCTGAGGAGTACTTTGACATGGCTACCCCTTATGCTATCTTTGTGGAGCAGCGACTGAGGACGCCAAAGAAGCTAGTGAAGCTGGCTGTCACTCAGGGGTATGGGGAAGCCGAGCCTACTGACCCGCCGATGCCTCCTGCTCATCTCTCTTATGTAGTCAATGGGGGTACCGAGGAGGTTCAGGATACCTGTCCCCGACACGAGGGAGCCCCAGTATACTCTGCCGCCGGATAGCACTGTGAGTACACTTTAGGGTCTTTTCCCTTTTTCAGACTTCTTTGCTTTTTGCAATTCCGATATTTTTCTGAGATTTTCTTCTCTTTTTCTCAGGTTCCAGCTCGAACTTATGACGGCTTGGTCAGGCAGAATAGGGGCTGGAAAGATGTATGCCGGTCCCTTTTGAAGAAGCTGGCTTGCGCTTCAAAGGCTGCAGCGAACGTGCAGGAGCTCGTGCGCAAAAGGAGGCACATAGGGGGCACGGCATCCACCTCATCGGCTTCAGAGTACTCCTCCAGTGCCTCGCCTCGGGGGCAGGGACCCCTGACATCCTGGAGCAGCTAGCTGAGTATGAACATGTGAATGTTCATCTTTCTGATGTGAGTGATAGCGAGGATTTGATGAGAGAGGCGAGCTTTTATGAGCTGAGTAGTGATGAGGAGGAATCGGAGGCCTAGGAGGTCTCTAGAATCGATTTAGGAGGAAAAACAAACAATGAACAATTTTATGCACATTTTGTTTATTTTTTGCTTTATTTGGGCGCCGATGGGGCGAAAACAATGTATTACTGTTTTATTTGCTTTTCTAATTTATGCTTTATGAATTTGCATATTACTTGAGCCTCGGGGCAGTTTTTTGCTTGGACTTGAGGCTGAAACTGGGCCAAAATGATTTGTGATGACACATAACTGCATGGTTAATGTTTGGATATGTTTTTGTACAGGTTTTTGTTGGAAAAGTGGGGTGAGAACTCCTCTTGGGCAGCAACTTTGGTTGCTGCAGATTGTTTTCCACATCAGGCAAATGAAGCCGTGCGGTCTGGTCTCTGGAGCAAAAGAGGCCGTGCCGCTCACACTTCTGTCTGGACTGGTCTTTTTCAAAATAAAATCAAGGCTTGGCCATTTCATTTCATTTTCACTCTATACTTGTCACAACTGTTCCCAGAGCACATATTTGGCCTAAAGACGTCAACTTTAATCATCTTGCAATGGAGAAACCCGTTAGATTGCAAAAGGGGAAAAGAGACTGTTTTCTGTCCGATCTTCAATCTTTGGTGAGATATAACTTTCAATCTCACAAGGGGCTGTTTGATTCTTCTTTCAAGATCAAATCTTTATTGCATTTGAGGGATCTCCCGCCCGATTGGGACCTTTTGAGAGCAGCAGCAAGGTTTTGGGACGTCCGGAGATACGTTTATTGCTTTTCATACAATGAGATTGTCCCAACCTATGAAGACTTTCGAGCCTTGATTGGGGGTCCAGAAATTGAGGCTATATCTATTCCTCTGATCGAAGATGTGCCGGTGGCAGGAAAGCTTGCATCTTTTCTGCAGATATCTCTGGGAGAGGCTAAGGGGATGATGATAGCTCCGGATAGGATTGACCTTTCTGATATCCCGGGCAGGTTCGGGTCCCCGGATATGGATACGACCACGGTGGCTATGGATGCATTTATTCTCTGCATATTCTCGTCCATGTTCACTGCTGAGTCCGTGGGAGTCTGTCATGGTGGTCTCTTGGACATGGTTAGGGATTGCAGGGCTGGGAAGGACATTGTCCCACTGGTTTTGGGTGAGACCCTTCATGGCATTGATAGGATGGCTAGAGGAGACCGTTTTATGAGGTCTGGGAGTCTGGCCGTGTTGACTTTATGGCTGCAGGAGAGGCTCAGGGCTTTGCCAGGGGCTTTGCCGACTCAGTGCCATTGGGTGATTTCTCGAAGGGGTGCACCTAGGCAGGAGGACCAGGGTGACTGGGAGCTGATGATGGCCAGGTTATCCACTTTGGATATTCGCTGGTGGGTACCTCACTGGAGGTTGCAGACCAGGAGGATATTTCAGGAGTCCTATGTGGTGAGGGTTCCAGGGCTTTGCTGGTCATCCTTCTACATACCCTGCTTGGCATCCAGGCAGTTCGGGGCCTTACAGGAGCCATTGGGCGATTGGGAGGACATCCGCACCATGGAGGTGGTGTCTCTAGACATGAGGGATCCACCCAGCTTCTCATTCTTCTCGAGGGCTTGGACGTATGCTGCTTTCCCACCCAGGGCCATTCTCAAGAGCAGGAAGAGTACCATCTTGACCACGGCCTACTTGGATTGGTATGAGAGGGAGATGGGAGCGACTCAGGTCATATTGGGAGAGAGGCGTCAGGCTTTATTGGGGGCTGACTGTGACTCGAGTAGGATTCTGAGGGAGACTGAAGCTAAGGCGAGTCGCCATAACCAGTCGGGTGACCTTATCAAAGATATGGAGGCTCGATATAAGAGGCTTTCTGAAGTCGCTCCCTTGACTGAGGCTCAGAGGGAGGAAGTGCGGACTCGTGCCCGTATTGAGAGGGCACTTATTGACACCGGTCTGATGGAGGCTCCAGTGAGGATACCAGAGATCGGGATGAGGGAGACCGACATCTTGGAGAAGAAGATAAAGAAAACTCGACGGGGTCGAGGTAAAGGGAAGAAGACCAAAGAAGACTCAGTGAATGACGACTGACAGATCTTTTCTTAGGATCTCCTTATTGCCATTTTGCAAACACAGTAGTTTATTAGGCATTTTATTGTATTTTAGATCTTTGTAGCAGGTTAGCAGAGTCAAGAGTAGACCGTGCTTGAACTCATCAAGAAGTTTTTAACTTGTAATGAACAAGAGATATTATCTTAGAAATTAATCAAGACACAATTTCATGGAAATTTCAGATGTCTTATTGATTAGGACCCGTTTTATGAAAACTTGAATATCCTTTATTATTATTTAGGACGCATTTCATGAAAACTTGATCGCCCTTTTTTTATTGTTTAGACCGAACCATAAATGGCTGCCTACGTTTCCCTTTTACAAGAAAGACTAAGGGGCTCAGGTCTCCGTAGTTCATTCTGGTGAACCTTTGAAAAAAAAATTATATGTGCAGCCCTGTTTTTTGCCTAGACCGCCCTTTTTGGGTTTTCAGCCTAGCTGGGCATTACTCTTTTTGCACTAAGATTTTTTTTTTATGTGCAATCCTGTTTTTTGCCTAGACTGCCCTTTTTGGGTTTTCAGCCTAGCTGGGTATTACTCTTTTTGCACTAGGATTTTTTTCTTCTTTTTTTTTTTATTTATTTTTTTATTTCTTAGACATAGTACCTTCGGATCTTATCACCGTTGACTGGGTGGACAAAGGGATTGCCATCCAGATCTGCAAGCTTCATGGCTCCTCCCAATAGTATCTTATGCACCACATACGGGCCGATCCAAACGGGTTCCCATTTTCTCAGGGGGTTGTTTCTGGCAGGGGGCTTCACTTTCAACACTAAGTCACCCTCTTTGATGTCTCTGGCTTTGACTTTTTTGTCAAATGCTCGGGTCATTCGCCTCTGGTAGGCTCGGGTGTGCTCCATGGCTTTTAGCCTTCTTTCATCGAGCAGGGCCAACTCATCATGCCGGCTACGTAGCCATTCTACTTCGTTGACACTGTTTTCCAGGAGAACCCTTAATGACGGGATTTCCAACTCCACTGGTAACACTGCTTCCATCCCGTAGGTTAGGGCAAAAGGAGTTTCTCCTGTGACTGTTCTGACAGACGTTCTGTAGCCCCAGAGTGCCAGATGCAGCTTTTCGGGCCAATCACAACCACGGGTGGCCATTTTCCGGATGATCCGTTCGAGCGTCTTATTAGCAGCTTCCACGACTCCGTTAGTCTGAGGTCTGTACGGGGACGACTTGTGGCGAGTGATTCTGGATTCTGACAGTAACCTATCGCAGTCTCCTTCAAAGTGCGACCCATTATCAGAAATGATCTCATTGGGCACCCCATATCTACACATTATGTTTTCCTTGATAAACTGGGCCACCTTCTTGGAAGTGAGGACCTTGTAGGACTTGGCCTCTACCCACTTGGTGAAGTAGTCGACGGCTACTAACACAAATTCATGCCCATTGCTTCCTGCCGGGGCTATCTTCCCTATCACGTCAATACCCCAAGTTGCAAATGGCCAAGGAGTCGTCATGCAGTATAGGTCATGAGGCGGGAGATGGTTGAGGTTGGCAAACCGTTGGCATTTGTCGCACGCTCGGACATGCTGGACACATTCTTTCTCCATGGAAATCCAGTAGTAACCCATTCTGAGGATCACTTGCATCAGGGCTCTAGCATTCATATGAGGACCGCAGGGACCATTGTGGACTTCGATCATCAACTCTCTGGCCCTTTCTTGAGTGACGCACAAGAGGAGTGGTCCTTGGTACCGCTTCTTGTACAGGTTGCCTCCTAAAATGACATAATGGGAGGCCAACCTTTTCAGGGCTTGCAAGCTCTTGGCTTTGAAACCTTCTTTTGGTCTACCTTCTTCGTCTCTGAAAGCTGACTCTCCATCTTTGAGGAACTGGTAAATTTGATTGTACCAGGGTTCCTTGATAGGCTCAGGTCCCAAGTCTACTTCACAACAGAAACCCGGGGCTTCTCTTCTACCCACTCTGAAGGGTTTTATGGATTTTCCCTCGGGGATCTCTACCAGTGAGGCTAGAGTAGCTAGGGCATCTGCGAATCTGTTCTTTTCCCTTGGCAAGTAGTGGAAAGTCACTTCTCTGAACTGTCCAGTCAACTCCTCCATATAGGCATGATATCGCTGAAGATTAGGGTCCACAGTCTTCCATTTGTTGGAGACCTGGTTGATGATCAGGGCTGAGTCTCCATAAACTTCAAGCTCCTTGACATTCCTTTCTAAGGCAGCTTCTAAACCAGCAATGCAGGCTTCGTATTCGGCAACATTGTTCGTGGCAGGGAAGTTCAGCTTTGTAGGTGTTAGTGCCCTAGGCCTATAGAGATAGACCTTTATGTAATGTCATTGTTCATTTATATATGAGATTGCTTCTTTGATTATTATATGTGTTTGCATGTTTAGTTATAATAATCGTGTCCCTAGTACTTATGAAGCACTAGTATGAAGTCTAATGGATAATCATGTGATGATTATATGCATGGAGATGCACATTAGATTCATGGGTACTTGTTAGAGAACAAGGTACTGGACTTGACCCATTATGAGATTTATGTCATGGTCATATGTCATAATTAAATCTCATATAGTCATATCATTGATATCCTTTGACCTGAGATTATCATCGTCTTCCGCTCGATGAATATCATGTTTGATATAGTTTAACGTTGTCTTTAACCGGATGACAATAAGGGCTATCATTGGCATGGTATGATTCTTGTTGGGAAGAATGATAAGTCAAGATGGAAATTGTCCCTCGTAAAGAGAGATGTTTGCTAGGCCACTCGTAAGTAAGATTGATGTAGTGCATGGCCATGCCCGAATGAATTAATGTGATTAATATCATTCGATTAATCAATTTACTTGGTAACGAGAAAGCATTGAACAATATGAGTTGACGTGGACCATGACTCATGTTCAATATAACATCGTGTGACAATGGGATTGTGATATGTTCTATGTAGGAAAATCGAACTTGATATTATACTATTTGGGTAGGCATGATGGCTTGCTAGAGTCCGCTCATGTCTTATGAGGATCGATGTGATCGGACTCATTGCCAACATAGTATGGTCCTATGGGGTCACACGCATCGAACGAATTGTCAAAAATGAAGAATATGGAGTTTTTGTTCTCAGGGGACGACTCGTCCCCAGGCCAGAACCAACTATTCCCCTTAAGGGAAGCCGATTCGAAGCCGGGTGCCGGGGACGACTCGTCCCCCGGGGGACGACTCGTCCCCCGGGCACCGGATCGACGCGGAATTGACTTAAAACTAGGGTTTTCGCGAGGGGAAAAGTTTTATAACGTATAAATACTTACCCCTGGTTGCCCTAGCCGTCATTAGAACGTTTTGGCTTGAGAGAAACACTTAGAGTGGGAGATTTCAATTGAGAATTGAGAATTAAACACCACCAAATCCATTGTTCTTCATTGATTAAAAGGTGTTTCAATCAATTGGATCTAGCAATCCTCCTAGAAGAGTTCTAGGGTTCGTTCCGCGCGTGGATAAACATAGAGGATCTTCGTTCATCAAGATCTTTGGTTCGTGATTCCCGTTCGTTCATCAAGGATTAACAAGATCATTCAATCTGGAGTTGGGTCAAGTTTATCAAAGGCAAAAGCATTCAAGGTTGGTAATTTTATTTCATCTCTCTTAATTATTCATCTAGAACGGATTCTAGGGCTTGGGGTTTTTCGAGTTATTGCTTATTCCGCTGCGCATGGACCCTCGAAACCCTACAGTGGTATCAGAGCCCCGTTCATGATGCTTAGTTAGATAATCATGATAATTATGTAATATGATTATATGAATTTTCATGATGTGCATGATCTAGAATATGAAATTGTATGAGTTTTACTTGAGAAGTAATAGTATATATAGATATACCATGATTATGAAATTGTAATATATATGATTAATATGATTAATCTAGATTATGGGATGTCAATTTCATTGATATGATTAATGTGATTAATCTAGGATATTTGTGATGTATTACTTGGTATATTGGTGGACACCAAAACCTTTCCCCACAGGCACTTCGATGGAAGTGTGGGATAATCTTGGAGCACGTGGCCGCGTACTAGTAATTACCGATCAAATGTAATATGTGTTGCATCATTCCATGTTCATAATTATGTTCATATAGTTTTCATGAATCAACCTTGGGATGTAATTGATAAGCATGAAAAATTGAACCTTCTTTGTAATTTGAGTTTGTTTTATGCCACCCATGTTTAAACACTTGTGAGTACACGGGTAGTTTTATGTGGGCTCGCCATAGCGAGGTGCATTAATTCTATCTTTGTATGATCAAGATGAGCAAATAGTGGTTGCTATACGTTTAACATGGTTGAACTCAATTAGGCTATCAAAACGGTTTTGGGCCTAAGGCATAAGATGAGATTGAAACATGTGACATAAGATGTCTATAATCTCATAATGATCTAAGAGTCATATATAGATATGATTGATAAATGTTATCTACCTTTTTAGTTTAATTTTGAGCAAATCGTGCCATAGCCGACTTGAAATTAAATTAAAGTTGGGTCTTAGCCTATTAAATTATATTATACATATTTGTATAAGAAGGTTATATAATTTAGTGGGAGTATTTGTGAAATACGTTAATTAATCTCTTAAATGAATTGGTACTTATATGTGTTCATATCTTGTTGCATATCTTTGTAGATCAATGGCTGTAAACAATAATCAAAACATGTCACTGCGATCAGTCCTTGAGAAGGACAAGTTAGAGGAGAATGGCAATAACTATGTGGATTGGATCCGCAGTTTGAGAATTGTTCTCAAACAGAAAAGGAAGTTGTACATTCTCGATGGACCCGTTCCACCCGAGCCGCCGCTAATGCAACTAAAGCGGAAAGGGACCAACATAAGAAGCATATGGATGATTCTATTGATGTTGGTTGCATGATGCTTGCTACCATGTGTAAGGCTCTTCAGAAGGACCTTGTACACATGGAAGCCTATGATTTGGGAAATCATTTGAAGGAAATGTTCCAGTTGCAAGCACGTACGGAAAGGTTTGACACTATGAAGGCTCTTCATTCATGCAAGATGATTGAAGGACAACCTGTCGGGCCTCATGTGTTGAAGATGAAGGGTCACCTCGAACATCTTGAGAGGCTTGGGTATCCTATCCAGTTAGAGCTGGCTACGGATATGATATTGCATTCACTCCCTGAGAGTTATAATCAGTTTGTTCTGAATTATAACATGAATGGGATGAATAAATCTCTGTCTGAATTGCATGGGATGCTAAAGAATGCGGAGAACAATATTACCAAGAAAACCAATCAAGTGTTGATGGTGAATAAAGGAAAGGGGTTCAAAAACAAGGGTAAAGCAAAAGTTGCTAAACCGGAGGCAAAGGTTGCCGTTGCTGAGAAGCCTAAACCCAAATCCCAAAAGGATGCGGTGTGCTACCATTGCAAGGAAACTGGGCATTGGAGGCGTAATCGCAAACTTTATCGGGAAGGATCAAGAAGAAGGGCAATGAGATTGCCATGACTTGAGTATCTATATGATAGATGTTTTACTTTCTACCTCTAGTTCTTGGGTATTAGATACCGGATGTGGATCTCACATTTGCCTAAATGTGCCGGGACTAAAGAATAGAAGGTTGCTCAAAGAGGGTGAAGTAGATCTACGGGTTGGAAATGGAGCAAGAGTTGCTTCATTGGCCGTAGGGACTTACGAAGTCACTTTACCAAGCGGATTAATTTTAGTTTTAAATAACTGTTATTATGTTCGGATTTGAGCGTAAACATTATTTCTATTTCATGTTTAGACAATGAGGGTTACAATTTTCTTATTGCGAATAAGAGATTTTCGATTTATTTGAATGACATGCTTTATTGTGTTGCTCATTCTTTTAATGGCCTTTATGTCTTGGATGTTGAGAATAATGTTGATAATGTCTATCATGTTAGTAAGAAATCCAAACCAAATAATGTGAATGACACATATAAATGGCATTGCCGTCTTGGGCACATAAACGAGAAACGCATCTCTAAACTCCATAAAGATGGATATTTAGACTCATGTGATTATGAATCATATGATGTTTGCGAGTCTTGTTTATTGGGCAAGATGACTAAAGCACCTTTTACTAAGAGTAGTGAAAGGGCTAGTGATTTGTTGGCTCTTGTACATGCGATGTATGTGGACCAATGAATAGCATTGCTAGGGGAGGATTTCGGTACTTCATAACGTTCATCGATGACTTATCAAGATATGGCTACGTCTATCGATGAAGTACAAAAGTGAAGCTTTTGAGATATTTAGAATATTTCAAAGTGAAGTACAAAATCAACTTGGCAAAACTATTAAAACACTTCGATCCGATCGAGGTGGTGAATATTTGAGCCAAGAATTTGACGATCATACGAAAAGTTGTGGAATTGTTTGAGAACTTACTCCACCGGAACACCACAATGGAATGGTGTGTCCGAGAGGAGAAATCGAACTCTATTAGATATGGTTCGATCAATGATGAGTCAAGTGAACCTTCCTATTTCCTTTTGGGGACACGCACTTTGGAAACTTGGCCGCTTTCACACTTAACAAGGTCCCTACTAAATCGGCTCCTAAAACCCCACATGAGATGTGGTATGGAAGAAAGCCTAGCTTATCTTTCATGAAGATTTGGGGTTGTGAGGTTTATGTAAAGAAATTGGTTTCGAACATAAACTTGAACCTAGATCGATAAATGTATTTTCGTCGGTTATCCCAAGGAAACGAAAGGATATCTATTTTACAACCAATCCGAGAACAAAGTGTTTGTTGCTCGAAATGGTGTCTTTCTAGAGAAAGAGTTTCTCTCTAAAGAAACTAGTGGGAGTAAAATTGATCTTGAAGAAATTCAAGAACCCGAAAATGACAAGGAACCAATAGTAGAGACGGAACCAAGTTCACAAGGCTGTTGTGGAACCGGTTCAAGATACACAAGTTCTTCGCGAGATCGGATAGGATACGATCCGAACACGAGAGATATGGATTTCTCATGACGGAAAGTAATGAAGTAGAAATCATTGAGAATGATGAACCTACTTCCTATCAAGAGGCGATGTCCACTCCTGATTCGGACAAGTGGCTAGGAGCCATGGAATCCGAAATCAAATCCATGTACGATAATCAAGTTTGGAACTTGATTGATCCACCCGAAGGTGTAAAAACCATAGGGTGCAAGTGGGTTTTCAAAAGAAAACCGACATGGATGGGAAGGTACATACTTATAAGGCTAGGCTAGTTGCTAAGGGGTATATGGAGATTCATGGCGTTGACTATGATGAAACCTTTTCGCCCGTAGCGATGCTTAAGTCTATTAGAATCCTAATTGCCATAGCCGCATATTACGACTATGAGATATGGCAAATGGACGTCAAAATAGCGTTTCTTAACGGAAACCTACTTGAGGATGTATATATGATACAGCCTGAAGGGTTTGTCGATCCAAAGGATTCTAACAAAGTGTGTAAGTTGCAGAGATCCATTTATGGATTGAAGCAAGCTTCCCGGAGCTGGAATCTACGTTTTGATGAATCGATCAAAGAGTTTGGCTTCATCAAAAACGAAGATGAACCTTGTGTATACAAGAAGATAAGTGGGAGCATAGTGCTATTTCTGGTGTTATATGTCGATGACATCTTACTCATTGGAAACAATGTTCCTGCACTTGAGACTGTAAAGTCCTGGTTAGGAAAATGTTTCTCAATGAAAGATATGGGTGAGGCGGCTTATATCCTTGGTATCAAGATCTATAGAGATAGATCAAGAAGGATGATTGGTTTGAGTCAGAGTACATATATTGACAAGGTCCTTAGAAGATTCAAGATGGAAAATTCTAAGAGAGGATACTTGCCAATGGGACATGGCATTACTCTTAGCAAAACTCATTGTCCTAAGACAAATGATGAGCGAAAGAGGATGAGTGATATACCATATGCTTCGGCAATTGGGTCTATCATGTATGCCATGTTATGTACTAGACCCGATGTCTCGTACGCTCTAAGCGCAACGAGTAGATACCGATCGATCCTGGTGAGAACCATTGGATAGTTGTCAAGAATATCCTTAAGTACTTAAGAAGGACTAAGGATGTATTCTTGGTATTTGGAGGAATGGAAGATGATGCTGGTTGTAAAGGGTTCCACAGATGCAAGCTTCCAAACCGACAAAGATGACTATAGATCGCGATGCAGTTTTGTGTTTATGCTAAATGGAGGTGCCGTTTGTTGGAAGAGTTCCAAGCGAGCACCGTTGCCGATTCTACAACGAAGCCGAGTACATAGCGGCATCGAGATGCGGCTAAGGAGGCGGTTTGGATCAAGAAGTTCGTTAGTGACTTAGAAGTCGTTCCGAGTATCACTAACCCAATAGAGCCGTTACTGTGACAACAATGGTGCTATTGCCCAAGCAAAAGAACCAAGGTCACATCAGCGATCCAAACACATTTTGAGACGCTTCCACCTCATTCGAGAAATCTGTGAAAGGGAGGACGTCAAGATATGCAAGGTACCAACGGATGACAACATTTCGGACCCTCTCACCAAGCCTTTACCACAAGCTAAACATGATGGTCATGTTAGGTCCATGGGTATAAGATACATGAATGATTGGGCCTAGTGCAAGTGGGAGGACTGTAGGTGTTAGTGCCCTAGGCCTATAGAGATAGACCTTTATGTAATGTCATTGTTCATTTATATATGAGATTGCTTCTTTGATTATTATATGTGTTTGCATGTTTAGTTATAATAATCGTGTCCCTAGTACTTATGAAGCACTAGTATGAAGTCTAATGGATAATCATGTGATGATTATATGCATGGAGATGCACATTAGATTCATGGGTACTTGTTAGAGAACAAGGTCTTGGACTTGACCCATTATGAGATTTATGTCATGGTCATATGTCATAATTAAATCTCATATAGTCATATCATTGATATCCTTTGACCTGAGATTATCATCGTCTTCCGCTCGATGAATATCATGTTTGATATAGTTTAACGTTGTCTTTAACCGGATGACAATAAGGGCTATCATTGGCATGGTATGATTCTTGTTGGGAAGAATGATAAGTCAAGATGGAAATTGTCCCTCGTAAAGAGAGATGTTTGCTAGGCCACTCGTAAGTAAGATTGATGTAGTGCATGGCCATGCCCGAATGAATTAATGTGATTAATATCATTCGATTAATCAATTTACTTGGTAACGAGAAAGCATTGAACAATATGAGTTGACATGGACCATGACTCATGTTCAATATAACATCGTGTGACAATGGGATTGTGATATGTTCTATGTAGGAAAATCGAACTTGATATTATACTATTTGGGTAGGCATGATGGCTTGCTAGAGTCCGCTCATGTCTTATGAGGATCGATGTGATCGGACTCATTGCCAACATAGTATGGTCCTATGGGGTCACACGCATCGAACGAATTGTCAAAAATGAAGAATATGGAGTTTGTGTTCTCATGGGACGACTTCGTCCCAGGCCGAAACCAACTATTCCCCTTAAGGGAAGCCGGTCGAAGGCTGGGTGCCGGGGACGATTCGTCCCACAGGGGGACGACTCGTCCCCCGGGCACTGGCGACGCGGAATTGACTTAAAACTAGGGTTTTCGCGAGGGGAAAAGTTTTATAACGTATAAATACTTACCCCTGGTTGCCCTAGCCGTCATTAGAACGTTTTGGCTTGAGAGAAACACTTAGAGTGGGAGATTTCAATTGAGAATTGAGAATTAAACACCACCAAATCCATTGTTCTTCATTGATTAAAAGGTGTTTCAATCAATTGGATCTAGCAATCCTCCTAGAAGAGTTCTAGGGTTCGTTCCGCGCGTGGATAAACATAGAGGATCTTCGTTCATCAAGATCTTTGGTTCGTGATTCCCGTTCGTTCATCAAGGATTAACAAGATCATTCAATCTGGAGTTGGGTCAAGTTTATCAAAGGCAAAAGCATTCAAGGTTGGTAATTTTATTTCATCTCTCTTAATTATTCATCTAGAACGGATTCTAGGGCTTGGGGTTTTTCGAGTTATTGCTTATTCCGCTGCACATGGACCCTCGAAACCCTACAAGCTTAAGGGCTATGGGCGTGTGCTCATATTTCGGATCAACCAGTAGCATCCCTACGCCATTTCCTCTTTTGTTAGCAGCTCCATCAAAGAATAGCTGCCATCGGTTTTCAGGCTCGACTACAAAGATCCCTTCATCGGGGAATTGGGGTTCAGGCCCGCGGTCCTCATTACTGGGAAAATTTGTCAGATGGTCTGATAATGCTTGACCCTTGATTGCCTTTCTGGTCACATAGTTGATGTCATACTCAGCTAAGAAGAAGGACCACTTTGCTAGACGCATCGAGAGGGAAGGCTTGTCAAAGATGTACTTGATGGGGTCCATTTTCGAGACCAAGTTCACAGGGTGGGCTTGCATATAATGCTTCAGCTTACCGACTACCCAGACCAGTCCTGCACAAGTCTTTTCACATGCTGAGTAATTGAGCTCACTCCCCTGCAGCTTCCGGCTGACAAAGTAAATGACATTTTCTACCCGAGAGTCTTTCTTCTCCTGAGAAAGCATAGCCCCAACTGCCGTATCAGTGATCCGTGACCATATACCCGAGCACTTTTCCCCTTGTCACTCGGAAGGTGCATTTGGCAGGGTTTAGTCTCATGGAATGTTGTCTCAGCCTCTCGAAGAACTTTCGCAGGTCAACAAAGTGTTGCCCATCCTCGCCTTTGGAGTGGATTATCATGTCGTCGACGTATACCTCAATCTCCTTATGGATAATGTCATGAAAAAGCGCGGTCGCTGCCCTTTCTTCTTTGACCTGTAGAGACCATTCTGGCTTGATCTTTCTCAGTTTCTGCTTTACTCGCTTAGCATCTGGTGCTAGAGGGATTCTGTGCTCTACTATCGAACTGTCTAGCCCCGGCATATCCTTGTACGACCATGCAAAGACGTCCATGTATTCTCTGATCAGATTGATCAGTCTGTCCCTTTCAACCCCCTGGAAAAAGTTTCCAATCTGTGTCTCTTTAGGTTCCTCGACAGTACCCAAGTTAACACTTGTCAAAACCTCCTCGACAGCTTGGGCCCGGTTTTCCTCTTTTTCTGTAACCTGCTTAAAGATTTCTTTAATGTATTGTTCGTTTGGTGTGTTTGCATCTTGTTCAAATGATTCATTATTAACTGTTGTTAAGTTTTGAGTTAATTTATCATTTGTTAAGTTGGCAATAAGAGGATACTCAGAAAGATCTGTCATTTCATTCAAAGCAAGGGGAAATATGACATTGATTACATGTTCATAATCCTCAGGCGTGAGGCCTTCGGATGACTCAGAGGACTGGAATTCAAAGATTCCTGACTCAACTGACTCTTGACCCTACTGACTCTGGACCCTACACTACTTATTGACTCGAAGTGTTTGACGCTTGGGTTGGGAGGGTTTACTCTTTCCTGCTTTTGCCCTGGGGAGTAGCAGTCTCGTCAGCGTTCTTCAGAAAGTTGTGCATCCTGTGGACCATCATTGCTTTTGTTGACACCATTCCCGTGGGGGATGTCTGACTGATCTGGCGCAAGCTCCTTTCCGAATCTGACTGTATCCATCTGTACCTCTGAGGTAGTAGGACCAGTTGTACTTTCGGCATCTGAGAGACAGCTTTCTTCATCATAAAAGTCTTCTGGCTTGTTCACTCTTCTTTCCTAGTCATCTGATTACCCAAACCACTACTGTTCTCTGTCAAATCGGCCATTCTGACTCTTTGGACTGACAAAGCTGAGGATTCTGGCGAACTGTCTGAGAATTCTGTGCTAACAAGCCGCTGACCCGGTATTCTCACCCACTTCTTTCTCGCTGCGGGAAAGGGATAGGAGAGGTTTAGACTCGGGGTAGGTGTTTAGGCTGAAGGCTCAAGCAATATGCAAATTAAGAATCTTCCAGTTTACTTAAAACGGTGTCTTTTATTAATTTTTATTTGGTTGGAAAAGGGGTTCTGCCCTTCTTTTTCACAACTACTCTAGACCCTGGATCAATGGGTTCCGTCACTACGTCTATAAGCCCCTCGTATTCCACCTGTATTTCGACCTCCCAGGGTGGACAGCCCCGGGCGAGGGTCCTATAGGGCACGCGGATCCCACCGACCGAGAGAGAAGAACGCTCCTAACGGGTCTAGCGGGTCATAGGAACTTTTAACGCACGAGCGATGCGAATTATAGTCAAGGCAATACCGGGAAAGTCTCGTCTTTCAGCCTTAACGGAATTTTGGCAGAATTTCGCTTGCGCAAATGACGTTTTGACTTTTCGGTAATGTCCGAGAAGATAATAGGCATGGGTCGGGCGGTAAAAGCCGGATGACACAGTGTCACATTGAACTTCGTTGCATACGCCGTGCGTGAGTCAAAATCGAAGTCAATGCCGGGCCAAGATCTTGCCAATTTTTCCTTGTCGGAATTTTGGCAGAGCTTCGTTTGAGCAAAAGATCTTGGGATTTTTGGCAAGGACTCGGTCTCGATTTTACGCATTCCGTGCGGGTCAAGGTCAAAGTCAATGTCGGAGTCAAGATTCTACCGATTTTTCCTTGTCGGAATTTTGGCAGAGTTTCGCTTTTGCGAAGGACCTTGACTTCCGTTATGAACTAAGGTTTGACCTTTACAGGGACATGCAACTGGGCTATATGACACGGACTAGACCAAAAACCAACCAAAAGTCACGGTTTTTTGAAACGTGTGACAAGGACTGTGCATTGGTCGACACTGGCTGCCATGGGGAGTTTGGGGTGATTCCGTGCGCGCCCGGGAGCATCGTAAGGCTGTTCGTGACTGCAGCTGAAAAACCATCCCGGGTTTAAAGGGACGTGCGTGCAAAGTGTACAAGATATATAAGGTGCGCGTAGTGTGCGGCCTCCTAAAAATGTTCCTTTTGAGTTAAAACAGAGATTTTCAGAAATGTGTTTTAAAGGAATGATTTTTTTTTCGGGACGGGGGAAAATGCAACAGATAAGGCACGTAAATTTTCTGGGAGCCCTAGTCAGTCTTGGAACTGAATAGCCCCAAGCTGCCAAGGCTGCCAGATTAACCTCAATTTGTCCTGGTGGAATTGCCACTGAGGCCGCCCGGTCAGAATCCAGGGAGGATTGAGCCGTACGACTGCATGGATCAATTTTCCAGGTTCCACTCCTTTGCAATTTCAGGTTATTCCCCGAACATTTTAGGCACCTTTTAGTAGGCTTTCCTGTTCAGAGTATGCACAATTTCCAAGATGCAAATGATGCAATGCAATGCAAGGAAAGAAAGCAAGCACGATAATTGGAATCCGCGACGGGAGTCTAACCCGCTCAAAGGAAAGAAGCTTTCTTTTTAGTTTTTTTTTTCGAAAAGAGATACTGGTACGTGGAATTGTTAAACCACCGTTTATCCCAAGCTCCGGATTAGGGAGCGATACAGGAAGGTTAAATGGTTTCCACCTATATACCGGGTATCGTTTATTTTGAAAATGAAAGCTTTTCTCCTTTGGGATATTCCCCAGCGGAGTCGCCAAACTGTGAATGTGTGCCCAAATTCTATTTTTTGTTTTTAGATTGGATTCACGCGAGTTTGAAAACATCCGGTTTAATTTAAAAAACGGAGTCGCCACGCCATTTTGATTTCCTCAAAACTTTGAAAAAAAGGTTTTTAGGGTTCGGAGGTTAAGTTACCCCTTGGGAAGAACGGATCGTCGTTCACCCAAGGTGCCTTGCCGTAGCAAGTCTCCCTATATTCCATTTTTCGTGCTTGCTGGTGTGCTTTCTTGTGTGCATGTGTTGAAAAGAGGGGGGAATGTTCCAAGTTGTATTCTGGACGTACAAACCATTTAGTTGGTTGTCGCTCGGGATTCCTTGAATTTTTATGTGTTCGGGACTTTGATCCCGTCCTCATCTTGGACTTGTGATCATCGCTATTTGACCTTGGGTCTTGCGTGATCGAGAGAAGGACTCTCTTTTATAGTCCAAAATGAGGTTCTTTAGAAAAGAAGTGTCCTTAGCCCATCAATCCTACGCCTTGAGACGATTGAGATTATATTGGAGCTATCATGCTCGTCTCAAGCGATAATCGGAGATATAGGTTCAAGGTTTATCCCTTTCTAAAGAGATTGCGGCACCTTTAATGGAAGAAACGATGTAAAGATAGGATCTTTACACCGGTCCGTTCCGAAGGTTGCATCAAGTATCAATTGGGGACTAGGGGAATGCATGTTAAAATGATATTTTTAGTGAAAAGATGACATTTTTGGGTGCAAAGGATTCTCTTTGATTTGCAAAGGATGCTTCTTATGTAAAGAAAGGATTTTTAATGCAAAGGATGCATTTTTATGTGGAAAAATAGTGTTTTATATGCAAAGGATGCATAAAGACTACATCTTGAAAGCAAAGGATGCTACTTTGATTATAAAGACATGATTTTTAGTGCAAAGGATGCATCTTTGTACATGAAAATGGGTTTTAGGTGCAAAGGATGCACCTTTATGGTAAAGGCATGATTTTTATATGCAAAGGATGCATTTTTATTGTAAAAAATAGGTTTTTAGGTGCAAAGGATGCACCTTTAATGCAAAGACTACATTTTTATGAGCAAAGGATGCCAAAGATCACATTTTTATGAGCAAATGATGCTTATTTCATGCAAAGGATGCAAAGGGAAAAGGGGGTATGATTTATATGAATAAAGATAGGATCTTTAACAACAAATATCAAGTCCCAAGCAATATAATGGTAATATGTAAATGCAAGGAGCAATTATATCACATAAACAAGTATAATGCAAGGTAAGGGGGTGAGA
Organism: Adenophora triphylla var. japonica; assembly: GCA_022495995.1. NCBI lineage: Eukaryota > Viridiplantae > Streptophyta > Magnoliopsida > Asterales > Campanulaceae > Adenophora > Adenophora triphylla. The sequence continues at coordinate 580,020 of JAFEMH010000734.1, forward strand.
GGTTACCAATGGTGGTGACCTCTTCTTCTTTGGATCTTGCCTAGTGGAAGGACCAACTTTTGGAGGCTTCAAGGAGGAGGGGGGTGGCTTCTTGGCACCTTCAGCTTACTGATCTTCGTGGGATATTTTAGGAGAGTTTTTATGCTGAAAATTGGTTGTATGTGTCAAAATGGGTAGAGGAGGGCTCTATTTATAGGCAGTCTGGATAAGACCAATGAAGCCGTGCGGCCAGGAGTTCCCTCCTAATGCAGCCATGCGGCATTATCCTGTATGACTCAGCATCTTTCTAGAATCATGCAAGGTGGCCTTTCTAGAAGGAATTTTGCATAAAAGAAAAACGTGTTTCTTTAATTTAAAGCAGTCCCTTCAGCCCTCGAAAGTTTCGGAACAGCTACGGAATTGCTCCTGAACTTTAGGAAAGTCCGGGAAATTGTCGGAAAAACTTAATCGGAAGACATGAGCCAGATTTGGGTACTTACAGTCCCCCACGGAGTGGTGAAAGCAGTCTTGGCTTGATCCTCCTCGGACATTTTGATCTGATTGTATCCGACAAACCCATCCACGAAGGACTTTACCTCGAAATTTGTCGTGGTGTCGACTAGCATGTCGATGTTGGGCAGTGGGAAATCATCTTTAGGGCTGGACTTTTTGAGATCTCGGAAATCCACGCAGCATCTGACCTTTCCATTGGCCATGGTGACCGTCATGATGTTGGAGAGCCAGGTCGGGTATTCAATTACTCTGATGAAACCAACTCGAAGCATTTTCTCAATCTCTTCTTTCACTTGCAAGGACCACTCTGGCTTGATCTTGCGCAACTTCTGTTTGACAGGCTTAGATTCTGGATCCAGGGGAATCCTGTGCTCCACGATCGAGTCCTGGCATGTCCTGGTATGACCAGGCGAACACGTCAACATACTCCCGGAGGAGGCTTATCAGGGCTTCTTTTTCTGCATCGGCAAAGAAACTGCCCACTTGTGTCTCTTTAGGCTCTTGCACTGACCCCAGGTTCACTTTGGTCATAACCTCTTCGGCAGCTTGGGCCCGGTTGTCCTCTCGGTCAACTACATGCTTGAGAACTTCTTTAATGTATTGTTCGTTTAATGTGTCTGCTTCTTTATCAATTGATTCATTATTAACGTCTTTTAAGTTGTTTATTAACTTATCAGTTGTTAAAGTGGCAATGAGGGGATACTCCGAAAGGTCAGACTTTTCATTAAACGAGAACAGAAATACATTATTGGCTACATTATCATAGTCCTCCGGCGTAAGGCCGTTGGACGACTTAGAGGACTGGACTTTGACAAGGACTGACTCAGAGGGTTCGAGACTGGGTTTAGGGAGAAGTGGGTGCAGGCCCAGCTTGTCTTCCAATTCTTCCTGGCTTGCCCTTGGTCCGGTGAAAGTTACCCAGTCTTCAGTGGCATTGTTGGATGCTTGATGAGGGTTCGGGGGTCGAGAGGTTTGGCTTCTGCTGTCCCAATCATGGAAATCATGCTGTTTTCGGAGCCCAGGTCAATCAGGTTTGACACCTCCATGACTTCTTTAAAAAGACTCTGTAGAGCTGGTCCATTGAGAGCGTCTTTTATGAATTCTGATTCCTTCTGCTTTGGCGTTACTGTCTCGAATGTGGCCTCAGCGGCTGATCCAAACAATCTGTTTCCCGCGAAGAGTACCCTGAGTTGCTCTTCTATGTCTGGGATTCCCTTGAATGTGTACTCGTGCTGGACTGTGGTGGCAATCAGTCCAGGTAGAGCTGTGATGTCGAGGAACGCTCCCCTAATCGGATTAGCCTTGAGTCCTCTGAAATGCTTGAGGTCCCGTGCTAGCTTTTCCTTCCTTTCTGTAGTCTCTGTGCTGACTATCCCTGCTTCTTTCTCATCTTCATCAGTTCCACTGTCGGTCCCCTCAGTTCTGTTGTCGGTTCCGCTGTCGGTCCCCTCAGTTCTGCTGTCGGTTCCCTTGTCGGTCCCCTCAGTTCTGCTGTCGGTTCCCTTGGTGAAGTAATGAGCGAGGTCGAAACTGTAAGGTCGGAGGTTGGGTGTGCCGTCAGAGGTTCCCCTTTTGCGGGCTACCGCCTTGGTGCGGGCGAGCCTTTTTTCCCCCTGATGTCAGCTGGTGTTGGCACATAACCGAGCCCCTGGACCGTGGTGTGGTCCTTGACTTCGATGACTTGGTGTTGGCCTTATAACCTTTTGCCGAGCCCCAGTCCTGGGATGAAGTTCATGAGTTTCATCATTTTCATGGCGGGAGGAATCTTGTCTTGAAAGCATGGAAGGTCCACGTTGCATATTTGGATCTTGGAGGTCTCCAGAGTGAATCCAGTTAATGCCATGTCGTCATTATGCTTGATTTCTAACACTGGAATGTCGTTGGTGCTGGTCCCCTCGGTGGTGACGGTGTCGCCGTAGACTGTGGTTAGCTCGTTGCCTTGCATGAACTTGATGCACTGGTGAAGGGTGGATGCCATGCCATTTATTTGATGCAGCCAGGGACGCCCCAGGATGGCTGTGAAAGTGATTGGAATGTCCAATACTTGGAATTCGGTGGGGATCATCCGCTTGCCAAACCAGATGTTAAGAGTAGCGACCCCGAGAACTGTACGGGAAGCGGAGTCATAGGCCTTGACAGTGTGGACTTGACAGTGTGGACTGAAGGCTTCAGATCTGTGGGCTTGATGTCAAGCAGGTCCATCATCTTGGCGGGCAAGACATTCATTCCGGAACCTCCGTCTACCAACACGCGGGGAAGGCGACGCACGTCGAGCTGGACTGTGATGTAGAGTGGCTCATTGTGATCAGCCCCAAATTTTGGAAGGTCCAAATCTGTGAAGGTGATGATGTTGCCGTAGTGGATATTGCCGATCATCTGAATGACTTCGTCTAGGGTTGCGTCCACGGGGACCATGGTACGGGCCAGACTTTCCTCTAGCTTGAGCTTGTGAGGATATGAGGATGTGAGCAGGGACCAAAGGGAAATGTTCGCCTGGGTCTGCTTGAGCTGAGTGAGGATCGGGTCCTCTTTCACGGAACTTGCGTCTTCGGGCAGGCCGGGTTGCGGTTCTGGCTCCGCTGGCTTTTTAGTGGCCTTAGGTGGTAATGCATGGATTTGACCCGATCGGGTTAGAACGCTGACATCAGGCTTGGTTCCTTCTGAACAGGCCGCTCTGAGTTGAGCCATAGTCAGAGGAGGATTCCTCGTAGCATAGGGCCATATGTCTTCCCTCAATTCGTTGACTGTAGATGTGTTTCCGGGGCTTCGGCAGCTTTCCGAATTCTGTCCCAGGATACTGGCTTGGGTGCCTCCGTGGGGAGGTAGTCTATGGTTTGACGCAACTTTCCGAACGTCAGTGCACAACAGTGGTTGCCGGAACCGAACTGTGCATTGCTGACCCTCCGAGGGAGGTTGAAGAGTTCCTGGCTCAAGCAAACAGTCTCCTTGATCTCTTCACGGTATACCGCGCTCCTTTCCTTCTTGCTGAGCATGCTCAGGGCATTCTGGATTTGGTATTGGCGATATTCATGGTTTGCCAATTTTCCTCCACCCTTGACCCAGATCAACTTTCTTGCAGCAGAGCCTGCGTCGAGAGTTAGCGCCTGCGTTCTTCCCATGTGAGAATAGCCAGTGCCTCTTCGAACTGCGTGCAGCAGTCTAGGTAAACCTCCATCAGGAAGAGCTTTCCCTTTTGCTTCATCTGAGTGGCGGGTATGTCGGAAGGTGAGTACACGGCTTCCCGAACATCTGCCCATGTAACTGGTTGCTGTCCCAGTTGATCGTTTCTGTAAACGAATGCCGCAGTCTGTGGAATCTCCTTGAGCAGTTGTTGGAGATGTATTTCCATCTTTATCTTCTTTTTGAATAGACCTTCCTCCCTCAGTTGGCCTTTGAGTTTGAGAGAAAAAATGATCCTTCCCCATCCTCCCAGGACCCTTGGGATTCCGGTTTTGTTGACCTGAAGCCCGGCTTGGATGAGAATGGTTTCATCATCTTCGTTGTCGCTTTCACAGAGAACTTGCTTTTCTCGGAGAGATGAGTGCTGGTATTTGTTCTGCTGTGCCATTCCATCTCCTAGGTCATTGGGACCGTTGACCACCCTCCTTTGGCAGAGGGGGTTGGATGAGAACAGACGGTAGTCCAGGAAGTTGCCGTGAGCAAAACCCTTGAGGTCGAACTGGTTTAGAGTGGCCTCTAGCTTTCTGTCTGAAGCTGCTTGTGACACTTTAAGGGCTTGGTCCCTGTGGGTCTTTCGAGCTTGGTTTTCATCCTAGAGACGGTTCTCTTGAGCGGCTAGTTCCATGAGGGCCTTCCTTGCGAGAGCTAAACATTCTTCGTAGGTGCGCACCGTCTGACTAGGTGCGCGCCGTCTGACAAAGGAAGTCGGGCTGGGACATTCCATGCGGCCCTCCTTGATCTCGGTTACCAAGAAGTTCGCCCATATCTGTTTGATTGAACACACGGGGGTGTTGAATTCTGTGATGTTGATAGTCTCGTGATCTCACTGGATCGCCAAGTCTATTAAAGCTAGCAGTTTGCTGGCGGGATGTCTGAATCCGTGGCCGTAACGACTGGGAGCAGAATCGAACTTGAGCATGTTGATGCTGAGGTGGTCATTTCCAACGTCGGAAGCTGACTCTGTCTTGCGGGGAAGACCTTTACAGATGTTTTCAGGGTGGCTACTGGAAGCGTTCCCGAGGTTGATCTGATTTGTAGCAGGGTGAGGAGCTTTGTCTCTTTCGCTGTTGCCTTTGGCCTTGGCGGCGCTTGTGGCTGTAAGCTTGACTGACGGCACGGGCCGGTTGCTGCTGGGGCTGGTAGTCGGAAGTGATGATGAGCTCTGAGCTCGATTGGCCAGGGCCTCGTTTACCATGAGCTGGCAGTCGTCGAGGGTAACTTTGGCGTTGCAGAATCTGATGATAAGGACCGGATCCTTGGTATCATCGGGATATCTGGAATAGATGATGTTGACAAAGTCATCGCCAGTCACTTGATCAGAGGGGTTCTTTGTCGTGTCAACTAGTTGTTTCCAATTGTCGGATAACTGCCTATACTGGACGTTGAGCTTGACGATTTCCATGGTATTGGAGCCCTTGTCATAGGTGACATCATCGGAACGGGTGCCGTCCTCGAAACTGAACATATGTATGTAGGGGTCTTCCCGCGGATCTGCCGCGTCCTCGACTCCGGAGAGTCCTGATTCGTCGTCATCTGACGGCTCAATCCAGACGTAAGGATGCCTCGCGTCCTGCTGCGCTGCTGGAGCTGCTAGAAAAACATCATGCCCTTCGCTCGAGAAGAGGGGCTCAGCGGGTAATTCCTCGTGGAGGACATCCCATACGATTGCCATACATTCATCACGAGTGTGACGATGCTTGTTAACCTTTATCACGAAGATTTCCTCGCCTGGCGGGGCCAGAGAGTAGGATTGAAGGATGCTGACAAATCTTCGGTCGGAGACAGGGGGTTTATGTGCCCGCATCATGGCGATGCTCAGTGTTTCTTTCTAGTCTGCCTCCAAATGTTGGAAACGGCAATTGAACTTGATATATCGGACTGCTTCAGGGTCTGCCTGCTCGAGGACGTTGACATAGTTAGCATCTCCGGACTCTGAGGGATTCTGATGAGATTTGCCCCGATAGTCCCTTGGTCGATATGAAGGAGGTAGCCCTGGTGCCTGGCTGCGGGCACACTTGGCTGCTGTCTCGGCTTCGTTTCCTATGAGGAAACTGTCCCCTCTGATGACTTCAAGGTCTCCCTGGCAGTTAATGAACTTGACGCACTGATGGAGAGTGGAAGCTATGGCTTTCATGTGATGTAGCCAAGGGCGTCCCAACAGAGCTGTGAATTCGGATGGAATGTCCATTACGTGGAATTTTGCTGGCACCATTTGGGTTTCGAACTAGAGTTCCAGAGTCACCGTCCTCAGGATGGGATGAGACGTGCTCTCGTAGGCCTTGATAGTCCGGGTAGATGGAATCAAGTGGCTTTCATTGATGCGTAGGGCTCGCATCATGCTGAGAGGAAGGACGTTAACGGCTGACCCGTTGTCTACCAATACTCCGGGGAGTGATATGGTGTTGAGCTTGAGAGTGATGTACAGAGCTTTGTTGTGCCCCGAGGCATCTCTCGGTAGGTTTTTGTCACAGAAAGTGATCATACTGCCATACGGTCGGGAATCGTAGATCTGGTCTCTATCCGGAGAAGGAGAGTCATCAAGCCATCCGTTTCCTGTTTTCCTCTTGCGAGGCAAAGCCTTTGCTGGAGCCTCGAGATTGTGTTGAGGCTGTTTGTGGCGGTTGCCACCCTTGGTTAGCACGTTGATCGAGTGCAAGTGCCAAGCTGACTTTGATCTTCCTTTGCTGGCCCGTGCTCTGGAGTTGGGCAGATTGAACCTTGGCTGATTCAGGGGGTTAGGTTTCTGACTGGCAGTAAGATTACCAAAATCTGAGGTATTCCGGTGCCCTGAGGCCTGAACTCTGGTGTCAGCAGGACTTTTCAGCTTTCCCACCCCTGTCTGCTCTAAAGCTGCATGGCCTGGGGGAAGGGAGGACTGGCTGGAGTAGAGTACGTAGTAATCGAACCTCCCGGATGGCTCTCCGAGTGTACCCACACTGGTGTCTCCAACTTCATATCTTTCTCTCAGTTTCTGTTGAGAGGACTTTTTCTTCTGTTTTCTCGGAGGATTGCTCCTGACCATGTCTTGGGACTCGTAATCCAGGCAGGCGGAGCAGTCGCAAACATCGTAGCTGATGTGGACATTAGATGAGGGTCTGGCTGGAAGAGGCGGAGAAATTGGCTCTGCGGCAATCTTCTTTGGTACCCATTCAATGGAATTCACATTGTTGTTATTTGGAAAGGGGTTTCCGACTGTATTGGGCCCACGAGGGCGCTCCAATTTTCCTTCCTCTATCAAATTCTGAATTTCGTACCGTATGGCCGTGATACTGATGGAAGGCGCAGTACTTGCTCTTGTCAGCGTTGACTTGGGATTCTTGGGTTTGTAATTTGCAATGGGTTTAAGGAGACCTTCCTTGATTAACCCTTCCAGCATCTTGCTCAGTGGCATGTCCAACTTGTCGAAGTGTACGGCAGGCTGCTTCGAAGTGGAGTTGTTGCTTTGTGGGGCGGGTTTTGTTGCCCATTGCTGTCCACGATGGATGTAGTTGACGGATGTATCTTTCCCTTTGCCGAGGGCCGGTGCGGGATTGAATCAGCTGCCGATCGGTATACGTATGGGTTTGTCTGGTAGCCAATTTCTCCTTGAGATCCTTCTCGAACTGTGAGCCGGCATTGACCATGGCCCGGAGATCTGGGAAGAAGTTATGACTGATGAGAGTTCTGATGGACGGTCTTAAGCAGGACTTGAAGATCAGCATCTGTTCATCCTTGGAGAGTGGCTCCATGATCTCGGAGAGCTTCCAACTCCACCTCTTATAGAATTCTCCGACGCTTTCATCTGCTTTCTGCTCAGTGGTGATTAAGTCCTCACGACTCGTTTCCCACTCTAAGTTGGATCTGTACCGTTCTAGGAAGATGTTACTGATCTGATCCCAGGTGTGGCGATCCGCAGGATTGACTCTTAGAAACCATCGTAACGCTGAACTTTTGAGCGTATGCTGGAAGTGATCGGCCATTTGCTGGAGGGTTGCTCCTTTCGCTCTCATATCGAGAACGTAGGTGTCGACATGCGTTTGAGGACATTCGGTTCCGTCGAATCGGTCCATCTCCGGCATTCTGAACTTGGCAGGGAGAGGCGTGACCATTCCCGGATCTGTGGATTTGAGCGTTTCTTGCTTTGAGCTGCTCATGGTGGCTTTCAGGTCTTTCATCTGTTTAACCATCCAGGCTAAGGTAGGGTCCAGTGGTGGACTGTGAGGCTCGGCGCCGGGTGCTACCATGTGAGCGGTAGTGATTGGAGGTGGAAGGCTTGATATATGTGGACATATGGGGGCCTTTTCTGGACTGTATCGGGGTTTATCCCCGGTGTTTTGGGATTCGTGTATAGGCAATGGGATGAACCCAGGAGGGTATTGAAGGATATTGGCATCTGTTTGAGATGGTCCAGCGGTGCGCTGGTGGTATTGAGTGATGGGAGTAGCACTGGCCTGGCCATATATGACAGGGTTGCCCTGAGAGGTGGCAACGTGAAGCCTAGGTTGACTGTTTCCTTGGTTTGAAGGCATCCCGTAAGTTGGCGGGGGAGGAACCTGGTTGAAGGTTTGAGGAACTGGTTTCGGGGAATCGTCGTCCTCGACCAGGACGAAAGTACCGTCGGCCCAGGGGATAGGCTGCTATACCTCGCTCATTCGGAAGGCGTACCACGAAATTCTGGCGATCTTCTTTACGCCTCTTGTGAACCTCACAAGCCCGGATGGCTTCTTCCAAAGTCATATACATTACCGGTGGCGGGGGTCCGTCCCCATCACGATTTCTCGGTGAGCTAGACATGTCGGATATTACGGGCGATGGGCGAGGGAACCGAAAGCTGTCGACGCTGCCATGCTTGTGATTACAGCGGCGGCCGAAAATCTGAACCACTTTCTGCTCGCTGCAGGGAACGAAAGGCAGGTTTTAGGCTTCGGAAAAGGGTATTTGGCTCAAGGTTTCGGGCTTGTGCAATGTGCAGTTACCGATTAATGTTTACTTAAAATGCATTTTCTCAGAGTCCTAATCGGTTGGAAAAGAGCGTGTCTTCTTTTTCGCAACTAACCTAAGGCTCTAATCAGTGGATCTCGTCACTACGTTTATAAGACCCTCCTTTCCATTTGTAGATCATCTTTTCGGGATGTACTATCCGGAGCGAGGGTCCTATAAGTCAAGCGAATTCCACCGACAAAAGAAAAAGTGAACTTAAGGCTAGCTAATCACGCAAACTTCCAACGTATGTGACGCACGGGCCACAGTCGAAGTCAACGTCCTTAAGTTAAGGCGGGGATCGTGCCAAAATTTCGGCATGACCTCTCCTGACTCGCTTGCGTGAGGGGCCTTAGCTTTTGGCGTTGGCCAAGTTGTGGCTGGCACGGTGCATACAGTGAGGGTTTGGTGACACGGTGTCACATTGAACCTTCGGGTATATTTTTCGGCAGAGCTCCGCGTCAAAGTCAAGGCTGAAAAGCTCAAGAATTCGGGTCGGGAACGACCTTCGGTCTCAACCTCTCGAGCTTGACTCGTGGCGGAACCCAGCGTAAAAAACATACACTTAGGCTTTATGACACGTACTAAGCCAAAAACCAACCGGGGTCTTGGACGAAGTGTGACACAAAGAGTGCATGGCTTACACGGGCTAGGATGGGCTGTTTGGGACGACCCCGTGCGCACTCGAAAGGTGTCTGGCAGACCAATCGAGTTCAACTGAACGGTTATCCCGGGTTACGGGTCGTAGTGTGCAGTGTACCGAGGCAGGAAGTGCACGTGAAGTGCGGTGTACCGAGGCAGCAAGTGCGAGTAGTGTGTGGTCACTAAAATTCTATTTTCTGAGTAAAACAGAGATTTTTCAGAATGTTTCTTAAAGAATTTTGATGCGCAGTTCAAGAGATAGCATGAAAATCAAGCATGAATGGGAATGCACAAACATGGTATGATTTTGAAAAGACGACAATGTAATGCCCTTAAAAAAACCGTTCGAGGTTTAAAGTAACACACGCACATGAAAACGAGGAAGGGTAAACGAAAGTTTGACCCACAGAAGGCTTTTTAGAAAACAATGGTAGTTTTGAAAAAAGTATCCAAGTCCCCAGCGGAGTCGCCAACTGAAATTACCCAGGATTTCGCGCGGCGCGGCGTGAAATGCGGTTGTCTTTCGCGGAGGGTTGGTGTCTGAGACCTCGCTTTTCGGGAAGGAGAGGAGTCACCACGCGGTTTTTGTATTTTGAGCCCAAACGTTGAGAAACGGCTATTGGTTGAAAAAGGTGTCGTTTTTATTGGTAGCAAAAACTTAGGAAAAGGCTTTGAAAACGGGGAGTCATTTTTATTGGTAGCAAAAACGAGTAAAAGACTTTTTTAGTACCAGAGATTGTTAGGTTCGGAGGTCACGTTACATTTCGGGAAGAGTATATTGAGATCACCCGAAACGCCTCGTATGACGAGTCTTTCTACCTTTCTTGAAATCGTGTGCGTGTGTGTGTGTGTTTGCATTTTGAAATGGGTGCTTGAATGACAAGCTTAATCTTGGTTTGAATGTCAAACGTTGATTATGGGATCTTGTTTGAAAAGGCGAGCGTTTGAATGACAAACGTCGGTTTTGGAAGTTTTAGGAAAAGTGGCGCGAATGCTGATTTCAACTGTTTATCTTAAGTGTCAAATGTTGACTTTTAAGTTTGAAGATGAGCGTTTGGATGCCAAACGTCATTTCACGCGTTTTGAAAGAGAGTTCGAAGGTCGAACTCCGGTTTTGAACCGGACATTACATTGTTAACGATTTTACGGGAAAAACGTATTAAATGATTTGCGATCAACGAATCGGGTTGCGACTCGGACTTTGAAAAGTAAATACTATCACGATCCAAACGGGTCGGACTTTGTAAATGACAGTATTTAAAGTGCGGTATCAACGGAATCAAACGACCCGGAATTGTAAAGTACTATCGACGAGCCAAACGACTCGGAATTGTAAAGTTGCATGAAAGTAAATGACGTTCGACGGATCAAACGGTCCGAAATTTGTAAATGATAGGAATTTAAATGACGATCGACGGATCAAACGATCCGGAATTGGTAAATGACATAAAAGTAAACGGAACGGGGTCGGAACGCCATTTTAACCCAAGATTACTTCACTTACGGGAAGAGAAGAGGATCGCGGACTAAAACGTATTGGACCCCGTTAGACGATGACGTCTACATTTCAACAACGTTCGTCCGAAATGGTTGTAGCGACTGGCGCGTAAACCGAGACGGAACGAGAGTTTAAAGAGAGAGGGAGCTACCTATGGCTAGGGTCGGCTCCTTTGACTCGATGGGCGTATACGGGATACGAAAGTGTGTTTGGAACGGTGTTTCGAGGTGGCGTGGGTTTTATTTGATCGAAATACGAAGTTTTCACGCAAAACGAGATAAGACCGGGGCTCGGGAGGAGTGAGACCAGTTTAGGCCGTGGGTTTTTGGGTGAAAGGGAGTAAAATTTTGTTGTTATAAATGGCTTTGACAGCCTCTGTATTTATAAGTGAATTTTCAGCATGAGTCCGGACGGACTGAGACTGAAATCCAGGGGGTTTTGTGAAACTTTGGAAATTGGAGGGACTTGCTGACAATTCTGGAATTTCTGCAAATGAGTCCGGCCGGACTGAGACTGTATACCAGGGGTATTTTTGTCTTTTCACTCTGAATTTGATTGAAAGGTGACTAGGGAGCTGTGGCATGTAAGCCACGTGTCCCTGTGACTCACAGGTCCATGGATTTTCGTGCCATATTTCCCGGTTTTGTCCGTTTTTAAAATAACAGTCCGAAAAATGTCTGAAACGCCCCCGGAAAGTGCCGGAAAGTGCGTTTTTCAGGGAAAGCCGTACTTTTACGTGCAACGACGTGTATTGAGTATGCTTTGACGTCGGGATGCACGGGGCAGTCCTGGGACGTCTCGTTGGCTTTGGCAACGGGGAGCTTAACGGGTTTCGGTTAACCTGGAGCGGGCCAGTTAACGGATTCCGGTTAACTTTTAACGGATTTTGGCGATCCGAATTTGGGTTCTTACACTCCCCCACACTTAAACCTTGCTTGTCCCTAAGAAAGTTTGAGATAAAAATAGAGAGAAGTAAACGGCAAAAAGAAAGATAAAAATAAATAAGTGATTCCCTTTCAGATTTTAAGTGTTTGTTAAAGAGGTTGCCTTTAAGAAAATCATTTTCAACATTGATTCATATCATTCAAAAATTTTTAAAATATTTTCTAAAAAGATCCTTCTAATATATATTGGAAAATAGATAAAATAACTATAAATAAATCTTTGCATAAATAAATCTTTGCATAAATAAATGCTTTCCTAAGCAAAAGTTTGGAAATGAAGATACTTGGATTGAAAAAGATTTTAAAATGAGAAGAGATTTGTTATGCGCTTTTAAGGACTTAAAATGATGATTTCACTTTAGAAAGACACTTTAAAGATTTTAGCACAACATTTTTGAATCACAATTGATGGACGTGTTAATGGAAGGGGTCAAGGCTAGCATTTCAAGTAACATTCTTAAAAGCGATTTTAAGTTTTTGAAATGTCGCCACATCTTGCTTTTTATTGTCTCTCTCTAATAATGATTTATTCATTTTGATTTTCGAGTGGAGAGGTTTATTGAAGCAATGTGTGCTCATTTTTATGCTTAACTAGCATTGAAGATGGAATTGAGGTAAAAAGTCATCCAAAATGGTGTATAAAGATATGAGTGCCCTTCGAAAAATGAATTTCAAAGATGAAAATCCCGAAGCACAAAAATAATCTTTTCGAAAATAATGATAGTATCCAATGCTTCAAAATTTTCACAAAATAATGCTTTTTAGAGCAATTTACTTATACTATATTAATTTATAATTATTTTATCTATTTTCCAATATACCCCTAAATTCAATTTCTAGGAAATGTTTTCAAATTTTAGAAAAAATATGATTCAAGGGATAGAAATCATTTTTAAAGGCAATTAAATGAGCTTTAATACTTAGAACTCCTTATCATCAAAGGGATTTTTTGTTTGACCGAAAATAAACTAATATACAATAAAAATGAATATGAATATGAAGAATCCTCCCCCACACTTGAATTGAACATTGTCCTCAATGTTTCAAGTACAAAATGAAAAACAAGATAAGGATGGAGTGTGGGGAAATAAAGATGGACTTACAAAAAATTTATCCTGGTGCACTTTGCTCGGCCGAGCATGAGCCTTGCCTCGGCTGAGCACATGGCTTCAGTTTGATTTATCTTCTGCTCTGTCTTGCTCGGCCGAGTCATATGAGGTGCTCGGGCGAGCACTTCCTGTAAATATTTATTTTTATTTATTTATTATTTTTTAACCTACAAAACATAATTAGTACATAACATAATAATAAATAAAAAATAAAAAAATATAAAAATATATAAATAATAAAGACAAATATCAAAAAGTAGACCGTTGTCCCTGGCAACGACGCTAAAAACTTGTTCGTTTCAAACCTTAACGGTTCTTTTAATACCGCAAGTGCACGGGCTATAATAGTATAGCGAATGTAAGTACGGGTCGATCCTACGAGGACAGGGTTTACTTTGGAAAATATTTTTTTTATAGAATTTATGACAATAAGATTGGGAGAAATTCGTTTTGGTTTAAGAAAATAAATAGAACATACACAAAATACTTTAGTTGAATTCTTATAAGACGAAACATTCCCGGGATTGGAAATCAAACAATATGTAGTCAATAAATAAATCAAGTTTATAGAAAATATAATTCAAATCATTAATCAAGGATGATACGCTAAATTGTGCATTACTTGTCAATCGAAGGTTTTGCACGCGTATTCTCTACTATTCATGCCCTATCTCTCGATGGTCCATGTATAGCAAGAATCCATTAAGTTTATAAAAATCAACGTATTTACCACTGAAGGACCATCCCTATGCCATTAAACTACAACTTGTGATTAATGGAGCCTAGTTCGTTTTATATGGTTCCGTTAACCAAGATTATTTCGCGGGATACTTCTCTTGGTTAACTGAATTCATACAGAATATGGTCGACTCATATTTGAAAGCGTGACAAAATGATATAAAAGAATTGATTATGAAATGGTAAACAAGATTTTTAAACACTTGATTTAAATGAGAAGACTATATAATGCTGAGTTTCCAACCCCAATAATTGGGGGATTACTCACTAGCCATTATTGAAACAAGCATAAAGATGTAAATAGATAGCATATAAATAAAGATTGGAGTAAAAATACTTATGCTTGTGAAGGGTAAAAAGAGAGGCTGAAAGTAAACTTCAGTATATTATTGCTTCGATCTTCGAAAGTACTTCAAGAACAATTGATAATCCTTGGAGTAATGTATACAAATCTATTGCTAGAGTATGAATAAGTAATCTTCTATCTATTCTAGATAATTTCGGATATCCTAAACTGAGTACAAGGGGGTCTTTATATAGGCATTTGGCTTGAGGGGTGCAACTCTTCAAAAAGGCACTATTTGGCTAATCAGGAGGGTGCTCGGCCGAGGCAAGGGAAGTGCTCGGCCGAGCAAGGCAATCTTCAGCAAGCAACCTTCTGTCCCTTCATGCTCGGCCGAGGCAAGGAAGTGCTCGGCCGAGCAGCAGCTCTTTGACTGGTGTAAGTACCCAAATCCGGATCGTCAAAACCCGTTAAGCTCCCCGCTCTCGAGTCAACGAGACATCCCAGAACTACCCCGTGCATCCCGACATCAAAGTGTACTCAACACACGTTATCACACGTAAAAGTACAACTTTCCTCGAAAAATGCACTTTTCGGCACTTTCCGGGAGCATTTCGAACATTTTCCGGACAGTTATTTAAAAAAAGGGAAAAAATCGGGAATAACGGGACAAAATTCCTAGCCTAGGTGAGTCACAAGGGCACGTGGCACGCATGCACCACTCCCCAAATCAACATCAATCAAATTCGAGGGTGAAAAGACCAAAATACCCCTGAAATTGAGGAATTGGCAGTCCGGCCTGTTTTACTTGAAGAACCAGAATTCTCATCAAGTCCTCCAAATTTCCAAAATACCCAAACCCCCCCCCAAATTGAACCTTAGGCCGTCCGGCCTGTTTTGCATTTTCACCCCTATAAATACAAGGGCTGTCATTTGTAAAAAAAAAAGAAAAACATTAACCTTTCTTCACAAAGCTCACGGCCCAAACCATTTCTACCCCCTCCCGAGCCCTGTTTTGTCTCGATTTGCATGAAATCCCGTTTTCCGACCAAACACTAACTAAACAACCTCGAAACACCTTTCAAACACCAAAACCGTATCTCGTATAGGTAAACCGAGTCAAAGAGTCAACCCCTAGCCACATGTAACACTTTCTCTCTCTAAAAACTCATTTTGCCTCGATTTACGCGTCAATCGCTATTATCGTTTCAGTCGAAACTTTCGAAATGTAGACGTAACGCCGTCTACGGGGCCCGATACGTTTTACCCCTTAATCATCTTCTCTCTCGTAAGAGAAGTAATTTCGGGTTAAAACGGCGTTCCGGCCCCATTTTGTACGTTTATGTTATTTACAGTCCGGATCGTTTGATCCCTCGATGCACTTTTTACCGTCCGAACCGTTTGGTTCGTGATCGTCATTTACAAAATCCGGATCGTTTGATCCGTCCATATTGTCATTTAATTTATGTACCTTTACAACTCCGAGCCATTTGGCTCGTCGATCGCATCTTTACTGCCAGGATCGTTTGATTCCGTTGATACCGCACTTTAAATACTGTCATTTACAAGTTCGAGCCATTTTGGCTCGTAATAGTATTTACTTATAAAAGTCAGAGTCACAAAATGACTCGTTGATCGCATATCATTTAATACCTCTTTTCATAAAATTGGTCACAATGTAATGCCCGGTTCAAAACCGGAGTTCGTCATTCGAACTCCTTTTCGAAAACAATGCAAAATCGACGTTTGGCATCCAAACGCTCATTTTCAACTAAAATCAATGTTTGACATCCAAACTAAAGATTTAAGCTCGTTCTTCGAACTCCTTTTCAGAAAACAATGCAAAATCGACGTTTGGCATCCAAACGCTCATTTTCAACTAAAATCAACGTTTGACATTCAAACTAAAGATTTAAGTTCGTCACTCGAACTCCGTTTTCAAAACAACTCAAAACCGACGTTTGTCATTCAAACGCTCATTTTTATCATAAAATAAACGTTTGTCATTCAAACCAAGATTAAAGCTTGTCATTCAAGCTCATTTTCAAAAATGCAACACACACACACGCACACAATTTCGAGAAAGGTAGAATGACTCGTCATACGAGGCGTTTCGGGCGATCTCAATATACTCTTCCCGAAACGTAACGTGACCTCCGAACCTAACAATCTCTGGTTCTAAAAAGTCATTTTCAAAGTTTGGGCTCATAATACAAAACATCACATTTTCAAAGCCATTTGTCGAGTTTGGGCTCATAATACAAAACGTCACATTTCCAAAGCCATTTGTCAAGTTTGGGCTCATAATACAAAACGTCACATTTTCAAAGCCTTTTCCAAGTTTTGCGCTACCAATTAAAACGACCCCCCTTTTTCAAACTCAGCAGTTTGGGCTCATAATACAAAATCGCGTGGCGACTCCTCTTCTTCTCCGGAAGCGAGGTCCCAAGTTTGCGAAATGCCGCTCGCCGCGCCCCCCGCGCGCTATCCGGGCAATTTCAGTTGGCGACTCCGCTGGGGATCCGAATAATGTTTTCAAAACTATCGTTGTTTTAAAAACATTCCGTGGGTCAAACTTTCGTTTACCCTTCCTCGTTTTTGTGTGCGTGTGTTGATCAAAACATCAAACTCTTTTCGAAACAAAAAGAAAAAAGATGTTGCATTTTCATCTCATCCAAAATCATAACATGTTCGTGCATTTACGTTCATACTTGATTTTCATGCTATATTTCGAACTACGCATAAATTCTTTAAAATGAATTCTGAAAATCTCTATTTTTCTCAGAAAAAGAATTTAGTGACCGCACACTACTTGCACTGCTGCCTCGGTACACCGCACGCTACGCGCACTTGCTGCCTCGGTACACTGCACACTACGACCCTCAACCCGGGATGACCGTTCAGTTGCAGCTTGATTGGTCTGCCAGACACCTTTCGAGCGCGTACGGGGTCGTCCCAAACAGCCCACCTAGCCCGTGTAATCCATGCACTCTTTGTGTCACACTTCGTCCAAGACCCCGGTTGGTTTTTGGCTTAGTACGTGTCATAAAGCCTAAGTGTATGCTTTTACGCCGATCTCCCTCACAAGTCAAACTTAAAAGTTGAGATCGAAGGTCGTTCCCGACCCGAAGTCTTAGCTTTTCAGCCTTGACTTTGACGCGGAGCCACGCTAAAAACATACCCGAAGGTTCAATGTGACACCGTGTCATCAAACCCTCAACGTATGCACCATGTCAGCCACAACTTGGCCAACGCCAAAAGCTAAGGCCCCTCGTGCAAGCGAGTCAGGAGTGGTCATGCCAAAATTTCGGCACGATTTCTGCCTTAACTTAATGACGTTGACTTCGACCGTGACCCGCATGTCACATACGTTGAAAGTTTACATGACCAGCTAGCCTTAAGTTCACCTTTTCCTTTGTCGGTGGAACTCACTTGCCTTATAGGACCCTCGCTCGGGATTTTCCATCCCGGGAAGACGATTTACAAGTGAAAAACGAGGGGCTTATAAACATAGTGATGAGATCCACTGATTCGAGCCCTAGGTTAGTTGCGAAAAAGAAGACACGATCTTTTCCAACCAATTAGGACTCTGAGAAAATGCTTTTTAAGTAAACATTAATCGGTAACTGCACATTGCACAAGCCCGAACCCCTGAGCCAAATACCCTTTCCAAAACCTAAACCCTGCCTTTCCTTCCATACAGCGAGCAGAAAGTGGTTCAGAATTCTGAGCCAGCGCCTCGCCAGAATTGCAGTTACGGCCGCATCAGACAGTTCTTCGGTTCCCTCAGTTCCTTCAACCAGACTTTCCGACATGTCAAGCTCACCGAGAAATCGTGACGGGAACGGAACCCCGCTACCGGTAACAGATATGCCACTGGAAGAAGCCATAGAATTTCGTGGTATAGCTTCTGAATGAGCGAGGTATAGCAGCTATCCCCCAGCCAGACGGTACTTTCATTTTGATCGAGGACGACGAGCCCTCTCGATCAGGTTCCTCCCCTGCCAAATTACGAGATTCCTTCGAACCAAGGAAACAGCTGACCGAGGCTCCATGTTGCTACCTCTCAAGGCACCCCTATCATATACGGCCAAGCCAGTACTACTCCCATCACTCAGTACAACCAGCGCACCGCTGGACCATCTCAAACCCTGATACAGTCCTGAAAAGGCCCCCATATATCCACATATATCAAGCCTCCCACCTCCAATTACTGCCGCTCATATGGCAGTACCCGGCACCGAGCCTCAACGTCCACCACTGGACCCCGCCTTGGCCTGGATGGTCGAACAAATGAAAGACATGAAAACCAGCATAGGCAGCTCAAAGCAAGAAACACTCAGATCCACAGATCCGGGAATGGTCACGCCTCTCCCTGCTAAGTTCAGAATGCCAGAAATGGACCGATTCGAAGGAACTGAATGTCCACAGACGCATGTTGACACCTACGTTCTCGGCATGAGAGCAAAAGGAGCAACCCTCCAGCAAATGGCCGATCATTTCCAGCATACTCTCAAGAGTTCTGCGTTACGGTGGTTCCTAAGGGTCAAGCCTGCAGATCGCCATACCTGGGATCAGATCAGCAATATCTTCCTAGAGCGGTACAGATCCAACCTGGAGTGGGAAACAAGTCGTGAGGACTTAATCACCACCGAGCAGAAGACAGATGAAAGCGTTGGAGAATTCTACAAGAGGTGGAGTTGGAAACTCTCCGAAATCATGGAGCCACTCTCCAAAGACAAACAGATACGGATCTTCAAGTCCTGCTTGAGGCCGTCCATCATAACGCTCATCAGTCATCACTTCTTCCCAGATCTCCGAGCCATGGTCAATGCCGGCTCACAGTTTGAAAAGGATCTCAAGGAAAAGCTGGCTACAGTACAGTCGTACAGATACAGATCAGCAGCTACATTCAATCCTGCACAGGCCCCCGATAAAGGGAAAGATACTTATGTCGACTACATCCATCAGGGTCAACAGTCAAGCAACAGAAACCCGGCCCCGCAAAGCAACAAATCCCCCACAAAGCAGCCTTCCGTATGCTTCGACAAGCTGGATATGCCTCTGAGTAAGATGCTGGAAGGGTTGATCAAAGAAGGCCTCCTCAAGCCCGTTGAAAACTACAAACCCAGGAATCCTGTTGTCAACGCTGACAAAAGCAAATACTGTGTCTTCCACCAATACCACGGGCACACAACTGACAACTGCTTGGGGTTACGGTATGAGATCCAGAACCTGATAGAGGAGGGAAAGTTGGAGCGTCCCCGTGGACCTAATACAGTCGAAAACTCTTTTCCGAACAACAACAGTATAAACTCCATCGAGTGGGTACCAAAGAAGATTGCCGCAGAGCCAGTCTCTCCGCCTCTTCCAGCCAGGTCTTCATCAGACGTTCACATCTGTTACGATGTTTGTGACTGCACCGAATGCCTTGAGTACGAGTTCCAGGACCTGATCAGGGGAGATTCTCCCAGAAAGCAGAAGAAACAGTCTTCTCAGCAAAAATTGAAGGAAAGGTATGAAGTAGGAGACACGAGCATGGGTACACTTGGAGAGCCATCCGGGAAGTTCGATTACTATGTACTCTACTCCAGAAAGTCCTCTCTCCCTTCAAGCATCACAGCTTCAGAGCAGACAGGGGTGGGAAAACCAAAACATCCTGCTGACATCAAAGCTCAGGCTTCAGGACACCGGAATACCTCAAACCTTGGCAACCTTACTGCCAGCCAGAAGCCTAATCCCCCGCAGGATCAGCTAAGATTAAACCTGCCCAACTTCAGAGCACGGGCCGGCAAAGGAAAGTCAAAATCAACTTGGCACTCCCATTCAATCAATGTGCTGACCAAGGGCAGCCACCGTCACAAGCTACCTCGACACAATCCCGAGGCACCACCAAAAGCTTTGCCTCTCAAGAGAAAGACAGGAAATGGATGGATGGACGATTCTCCCTCTCTGGAAAGAGATCAGATCTATGATTCCAGGCTGTATGGCAGCATGCTCACCTTCTGTGACGAAGACCTACCGAAAGGGGCCTCGGGGCACAACGAAGCTTTATACATCACTATCCGGCTCAACACTGTCTCCCTCCCTGGGGTATTAGTAGACAATGGATCAGCAGTCAACATCCTTTCCCTCAGCATAATGCAAGCCCTATGCATTTATGAAGGCCACATAATCCCATCCGCCCGAACTATCAAAGCTTACGACAGCACGTCTCGTCCCATCCTAGGGACGGTGACTCTGGAGCTCTGGTTCGAAACCCAAATGGTGCCAACAAATTTCCACGTGATGGACATTCCGTCCGAATTTACAGCTCTGTTGGGACGCCCATGTGTAAGTACCAAATCTGGCTCATGCCTTAAGGTTAAGTTTCCCGGCAATTCCCCGGACTTTCCTAAAGTTCAGGAGCAATTCGGAAACTGTTCCGAACCTTCCGAGGGGTGAAGGGATTACTTGGAATTAAAAAACCACATTTTCCTTTTATATAAAAACCCTTCTAGAAGGCCACCTTGCATGATTCTAGAAAGATGCTGAGTCATAGTGGATAATGTCGCACGGCTGCATTAGGAGAGAACTCCAGGCCGCACGGCTTCATTGGCTATTTCCAGACTGCCTATAAATAGAGGCCTCCTCTACCCATTTTCATATACAATTTTGAGCACAAAAACTCTACCAAAACATCATTACAAAAATTCAGCAAGCTGAGAGTGCCAAGAGCCACCTCCCTCCTCCTTGAAGCCTCCAAAAGTTGGTCCCTTCCCTAGGCAAACTTTAAAGAGAAAGAGGTCACCACCATTGGTAACCTCTCATCCCCTTTATCTTGCATTATGCTTGTATATATGTGATATATTTGCTCCTTGCTTTACATATTACTATATATTTGCTTGGGACTTGGTATATTGTTGTTAAAGATCATATTTTTGAACATGTAAATCATATCCCCCTCCCTTTGCATCCTTTGCATTAAAATAGCATCTTTTGCTCATAAAAATGTAGTCTTTGCATTAAAGGTGCATTCTTTGCACCTAAAAATCTCTTTTTTACATAAAAGTTGCATCCTTTGCACTTAAAAATGATTCATTTACATTAAAAATTGCATCCTTTGCACCTAAAACCCATTTTCATACATAAAAATGCATCCTTTGCATTAAAAATCATCTCTTTACATTAAAGTAGCATCCTTTGCTTTCAAAATGACATCTTTATGCATCCTTTGCATATAAAATGCTATTTTTCCACATAAAAATGCATCATTTGCATTAAAAATCATTTCTTTACATAAAAAGCATCCTTTGCAAATAAAGAGCATCCTTTGCACCCAAAATGTCATCTTTTTCATTAAAAATGTCATTTTTATCCTAAACATGCATTCCCCATGTCCCCATTAGTATATGATGCATCCTTTGGAGCGGACCGGTGTAAAGATCCTATCTTTACATCGTTTCTTCCATTAAAGGTGCCACAATCTCTTTAGAAAGGGATAAACCTTGAACCTTATATCTCTGATTATCACTTGAGACGAGTATAGTAGTCCCTACACAAGCTCAATCGTCTCAAGGTGTAGGATTGATGGGCTAAGGACACTCCTTTCTAAAGAAGCCCATTTTGGATTATAAAAGAGAGTCCTTCTCTTGATCACGCAAGACCCAAGGTCAAATAGCGATGATCACAAGTCCAAGATGAGGACGGGATCAAAGTCCCGAACACATAAAAATCCAAGGAATCCCGAGCGATAACCAACTAAATGGTTTATACGTCCGGAAGACAACTTGGAACATCCCCCCTCTTTTCAACACAAGCACACAAGAAAGCACGCAAGCAAGCACGAAAAATGGAATCTTGGGAGACTTGCTACGACAAGGCACCTTGGGTGAATGACAATCCGTTCTTCCCAAGGGGTAACTTAACCTCCGAACCCTAAATCCTTTTTTTCAAAGTTTTGAGGAAATCAAAATGGCGTGGCGACTCCGTTTTTTCAAATTAAACTGGATGTTTTCAAACTCTAGTGAATCCAAATGAAACACAAAAAAAATAATTTGGGCACCACATTCACACCATGAAAACACCACATGAAGGCCATAGCCTCCACTCTCCATCAGTGTGTCAAGTTCATAAATCGACAAGGAGATCTCGAGGTCATCATAGGGGACAGTTTCCTCATAGGGAATGAAGCTAAAATGCCAATTAAGCGTGCCCGCAGCCAGGCACCGGGGCTACCTCATGCAAGCCGGCCAAAGGACAACCGGGGCAAATCTCATCAGAATCCCTCAGAGTTCGTAGGTGCTAACTATGTCCGATCCGCAAGAGGACCCTACATACACATGCTCAGTTTCGAGGATGGCACCAGTTACGACGAGGTTACCTACGATGAGGGCTCCAATACCATGGAAATTATCAAACTCAATGTCCAGTACAGATAGTTATCCGGCGAGTGGAAACAACTGGTTGACACGACAAAGAACCCTTCTGATCACGTAATCGACGATGACTTCGTCAACATCATTTTCTCCAGATATCCCGACAATGCCAAGGATCCGATCCTTATTGTCAGATTCTGCAACGCCAAAGTTACCCTCGACGATTGCATGATCATGGTAAATGAGGCCCTGAGCAAGAGAGCTCAAGACTCGTCATCACTTCCAGTTATCAGCCCCAGTGGCAACCGGCCCGTACCGTCAGTCAAGCTCACTGCCAAAAGCGTCGCCAAGGCTGAAGGCACCGACAAAGGAGATAGAACTCCCCACCTTGCTACAAGTCTGATCAGCCTCGGGAACGCCTCCAGCAGCCACCCTGAGAATCTGCAAGAATCCTCCCAGCGAGACAGATCAAGCTTTCGAAGAAAGGAATGATCACCTCAGTATCAATATGCTCAAGTTCGACCCTGCTCCCAGCCATCACGGCAACGGATTCAGACATCCCGCCAGCAAGCTGCTAGCTCTGATAGACTTGGCTCTCGAACGAGATCACGAGACCATCAGCCTCGCAGAGTTCAATGCCCCCGTTGGTTTGATCAAGCAGATATGGGTAAACTTCTTGGTGACCGAGATCAAGGAAGGCCGCATGGAATGTCCCAGCACGACTTCCTTCATCAATATAATCCAAGTATTTCCGCCATTCGGAGATTTGGATGTAATTACATTTCTAGACACCAGTCAGACAGTGCGCACCTACGGAGACTGTTTAGCTCTCGCAAGGAAAGCCCTCCTAGAACTAGCTGCACAAGAAAATCACCTCTGGGACCAAAACAAAGCTCAGAAGACTCACAGGGACCAAGCCCTTAAAGCGTCACAAGCAGTTTCAGACAGCAAGCTAGAGGCCACTTTGGACCAGTTCGACCTCAAAGGTTTTGCCCACGGCGACTTCCTGGACTACCATCGCTTCTCATCAAACCCTCTTTGGCAGGGAGTGGTCAACAGTCCCGACGACCTAGGAGATGGAATGACACAGCACAAGGAATACCTAGCCAAACAGCATGAGGAATACAAGCGCTTATCTTCTCGAGAGAAGCAAGTCCTTTACGAAAGCGACGACGAAGACGATGAAACTATTCTCTTCCAAGCCGGTCGTGAAGTCAACAAAATAGGAAGTCCAAGGGTCCTGGGAGGATGGGAGCGGATCATTTCCGTTCTCAAATTGAAAGGCCAATTGAAGGAGGAAGGTCTATTCAAAAAATAGAGAAAGATGGAAATACATCTCCAACAACTGCTCAGGGAGATTCCACAGACTACCGCATTCATTTCAGAAATGACCAACTGGGGAAAAAACCCGTCACATGGGCAGACGTTTGGGAAGCCGTATACTCACCTTCCGACATACCCGCCACTCAGTTAAAGTAGCAGAGAAAGCTCTCCCCGATGGAAGTTTATCTGGACTGCCGCATACAGTTCAAGGAAGAATTGGCTATTCTCACATGGGAAGAAACGCAAGCGCTAGATCTCGATGAAGGCTCTACCACAAGAGAGCTGATCTGGGCCAAAAGTGGAGGAAAATTAGCAAACCATGACTACTTCCTGTCCCAACTCCAAAATGCCATGAGCCTGCTCAGCAAGAAGGAAAGAAGCGCAGTATACCGTGAAGAAATCAAAGAGACCGTTCGCTTGAACCAAGAACTCTCTAACCTCCCTCCGAGGGTCAGCAATACACAGTTCAGTCCTGATAACCACTGCTGCGCACTGACGTTCGAACAACTTTGGCGAACCATAAACTCCCTCCCTGCGGAGGCACCTAAACCAGTGTCTTGGGATAGAATCCGAAAAGCTGCCGAAGCCCCCGAGAATACATCTACAGTCAACGAATTGAGGGAGGACATATGGCCATGTGCTTCGAAAAATTCTCCTCTGAATATGGCTCAGCTCAAAGCAACCTGTTCAAAAGGGACCAAGCCCGACGTCAACATTCTAACCCGATTGGGTCAAATTCATGTGCTACCACTAAAGGCCACCAAAAAGCCAATGGAGCCAGAACTGCAACCCGGTCTGCCCGAAGAAACAAGTTCAGTGAAGAAGGACCCGATCCTCACTCATCTTAAGTAGACCCGGCGAACATTTCCCTGTGATCCCTGCTCACATCTTCATACCCTCACAAGCTCAAGCTAGAGGAAAGTTTGGCCTGCACCATGGTCCCCGTGGACGCAATGCCATATGAAGTAATTCAGATAATCGGCAACATCCACTATGGAAACATCATCACCTTCACAGATTTGGACCTGCCAAAATTTGGGGCTAATCACAATGAGCCGCTCTACATCACAGTTCAATTGGATGAGCGTCGCCTTCCCCGTGTATTGGTAGACAGAGGTTCCGGAATGAATGTCTTGCCCGCCAAGATGATGGACCTGCTTGACATCAAGCCCACAGATTTAAAGCCTTCAGTCCACACTGCTAAGGCCTATGACTCTACTTCCCGCACAGTTCTCGGGGTTGCTACTCTAAACATCTGGTTTGGCCAGCGGATGATCCCCACCGAATTCCAAGTATTGGACATTCCCATCACTTTCATAGCCATCCTGGGACGACCGTGGCTGCATCAAATGAACGGCATGGCATCCACCCTTCACCAGTGTACCAAGTTCATGCAAGGCAACGAGCTGACGACAGTCTACTGCGACAGAGTCACCACCGAAGGGACCAGCACTAACGGCATTCTAGTGTTAGAAATCAAGCATGATGACGATATGGAATTAACTGGATTCACCTTGGAGACCTCCAAGATCCAAATATGCAGCATGGACCTTCCACTGTTCTGGGGCAAAATCCCTCCCGCCATGAAAATGATGAAACTCATGAACTTCATCCCGGGACTGGGCTCGGCAAGAGGTTACAAGGCCAACACAAAGTCATCGAAGTCAAGGACCACACTACCGTCCAGGGGCTCGATTATGTGCCAGCACCAGCTGATATCAGGGAAAATAAGAGGCTCGCCAGCACCAAGGCAACAGCCCGCAAGAGGGGAACCTTCAACGGCACACCCAACCTCCGACCTTACAGTTTCGACCTCGCCAATTACTTCAACAAAGGAACCAACAGCAGAACTGAGGGAACCGACAGCGGAACCGACAGCAGAACTGAGGGGACCAAAAGTGGAACTGATGAAGATGAGAAAGAAGCAGGAAAAGTCAGCACAAAGACTACAGAAAGGATGGAAAAGCTGGCACAAGACCTCAAGCGTTTCAGAGGACTCAAAGTTAATCCGGTAAGGGGAGCATTCCTTGATATCACTGCTCTATCTGGACCAATTGCCACCACAGTTCAGCATGAGTACAGATTCAAAGGGATCCTAGACCTAGAAGAGAAGCTCGAGACACTCTTCATAGGAAGCAGACTGTTCGGGCCAGCCTCCGAGGCCATATTTGAGACAGTAACTCCAAAGAAGAAGGAACCAAAATTCATAGAAAATGCTCTTAGTGGACCCGCTCTATAGAGTCTTTTTGAAGAAGTCATGGAGGTGCCAAACCTGATTGACCTGGGCTCCGAAAACAGCATGATCGCCATGATCGGGACAGCAGAAGCCAAGCCTCTTGACCCCCGAACCCTCACTAAATATCGAGCAATGCCACTGAAAAACTGGGTGACTTTCACCGGACCAAGGGCAAGCCAGACAGAAATGGAAGACAAACTGGGCCTGCACCCACATCTCCCTAAGCCTAGTCTCAAACCCTTTGAGTCAGTCATTGTCAAAGTCCATTCCTCTGAGTCGTCCGACGACCTCACGCCGAAAGACTCTGATAATGTAGCCAACAATGTATTCCCGTTCGTATTAAATGAAAAGTTCGACCTTTCGGATTATCCCCTCATTGCCACTTTAACAACTGATAAGTTAACAAACAACTTAAAAGACATTAATAATGACTCACTTGATAAAGAAGCAGACACACTAAACAAACAATACATTAAAGAAGTTCCAAGCGTGTAGTAGACCAAGAGGAAAATCGGACCCAAGCTGCCGAAGAGGTTACGACTAAAGTGAACCTGGGGTCAGTGCAAGAGCCTAAAGAGACACAAGTGGGCAGTTTCTTCGTCGGTGCAGAAAAAGAAGCCCTAATAAATCTCCTCAAAGAATATGTTGACGTGTTCGCCTGGTCATACCAAGACATGCCAGGACTCGATCCCTCCATCGTGGAGCACAAAATCCCTCTGGATCCAGAATCCAAGCCTGTCAAGCAGAAATTGCTCAAGATCAAGCCAGAATGGTCCCTGCAGGTAAAGGAAGAAATTGAGAAGATGCTCCGCGTCGACTTTATCAGAGTAATTGAGTACCCAACATGGCTCTCCAACATCGTGGGGTCACCAAGTCCAATGGAAAGGTCAGATGTGTTAGGTTTTATGGGTCCATACGCAGCGGAATTAAGCATCAATTAACACAAAACCCAAGAGCCCTAAGATCCGTTTTATACAATTAACTTGAATTCCTATGAGATAGAATTTACCAATCTTAATTGCTTTCCGTTCTTGAGCTATCGAACGATTATCAATGTGATTTCGAATCACAAACTTCGATCTTCAAGACTTGAATCTTCAGATTGCTTTGGACAATTTGAACTCTAGGCCTTGATCGTCGTACGAGCGAAGACCCTCTAGTAGTATCCACACGTAAGAATGAACCAAGAACGGTTCTTGAGGATTGCTAGATCCTTAAACCTTATGGAAGAAATATTGAGAGAACTTTTGTTGTGATTTTTCCTTGAGAAAATTCGGCTAGCTGATTAGGGTTACATACTTGATATTTATACTACATTAGTATAGGTAATTGTTTCCTAATCGAATTAGGAAACTCTGTAAACCGCCTTTGTGCCTTAAGTTGTCGCGCGACCTCACAAAGCCTACGGGCAAGTTGTGTCGCGCGGCTGCTCAGGCCATATCAAGAACTCTCAATCATTCTTCCTTTGGTTTAACTAATTCATTCTAATTGTGTGTGACCCAATAGGATTATATTATGTTGGCAATGAGTCCGATCAAATCGACCCTCATAAGACATAAGCGGACTCTAGCAAGCCATTATGTCTACCCAATTAATATAACATAAGAGTTCACGTTTTCAATGGTACACTTCCATTTCTCCCTTTGTCTCACAATGTTATATTGAACACAAGTCATGGTCCACGTCAACTTGTATTTGTTCAATGCTTTCTCAATCTTGAGTATAATGATAATCCAATCGCATTGGGATATGGCCATACACTTTTCATCATTATCACTCATCAAGGGGCCTAAGCAAAACATCTCTCTTTCGAGGGACAAATTCCATCTTGACTTATCATCCTTCCCATCATGAATCCGATCACGCCAAAGATAGCCTTTATAAATATCGTGTTAAGATATCGTTTGACTAAAATCAAACATAACTTTAATCATATGTAAGGTCATGATAATCTCAGGTCTAGGGACTAAATGAAGTGACCATATGAGATTTAATTATGACATTTGACCATGACATAAATCTCATACGGGTCAAGTCCAGTCACGTGTTCACTAACAAGTACCCATAAATTTAATGTGCATCTCTATGCATATAATCATCATATGATTATCCATTAACATTTATACTAATTATTCACTTAATAATTAGGGACGGAGATTATTACAATAAATATGCAAAATATATAATAATCAAATAATAAACTTAAACGATAAAGATGATACATAACGGTTTTAAGTTAAACATAACTAAAGCCTAGGGCATTACACCAAAATTTTCCCACTTGCACTAGGCTCCATCTATGTATTAAATACTCATGGACTTAACATGACCATCATGCTTTTACCTGTGCGAGGGTCTTTGTAAGTGAATCCCTAATGTCATCATCGGTTGATACTTTGCATACCTTAACGTCTTCTCATTCTTTATGAATTCCTCGAAAAACGTCTAAGTGAGTGTTTGGATCGCTGTTGTGACCTTGGTTCCATTGTTTGCACAAATGGCACCACTATTGTCATAATAAAAGTTTCACCGATTAGTGATACTTGGAACATTTCCAAAACACTAATGAACTTTTGATCCAAACTGCCTCTTTTAGCCACATCATATGTTGCTAAAATTTGGCCTTAGTAGTAGAATCGGCTACAATTTTCTGCTTAGAACTCTTTCAATCAAAACTGCACCTCTAATAAGCATAAACACAAATCCAAATTGCAATTTTAAAATAACTTTGTCAGTTTGGAAGCTAGCATCTATGTAACCCTTACAACAAGATTATCTTCCAATCTTTCAAATACCAAGAACGTATCCTTAGTTCTTCTTAGGTACTTAAGGATCGTCTCAACTTCCATCCATTGGTTCTCCATAGGATCAGATTGGTATCGACTCATCATGCTCAAAGCATATGAGACATCAAGTCTAGTACAAGTTATGGCATACATGACAGATCCAAATGCCGAAGCATATGGAACTTCATTCATTCCCTTTTGCTCATCAGTTGTCACATGACAATGAGTATTGCTAAGAGAAACACCATAACCCATTGACAAGTTACTTTTCTTAGACTCTTTCTAAGAACTTTATCAATGTGAGTATTTTGACTCAAACCAATTTATCCTTTTAGATCTATCTCTATAGATCTTGATGCCAAGGATGTAAGCGGCTTCACCTATATCTTTCATTGAGAAACCTTTCCTTGACCAAGACTTGACAGTCTTAAGTGTCGGAACTTCGGTTTTCCAATGAGTAAGATATCATTGTAATAAGATAATAGAAATAATACTACGCTCCCACTGAATTTCATGTATACACAAGGTTCATCTTCATACTTGATGAAATCAAACTCTTTGACCGTTTCATCAAAATGAAGATTCTAATTCCTTGAAACTTGCTTCAAACCATCTCATGGATCTTTGCAACATGCATACTTTATTAGAATTTCTTGGATCGACAAAACTTTGGGTTGTGAACTATACACATCCTTAATAATCTTTCCATTTAAAGAAAGCCATTTGTTATCCATTTGTCATATCACACAGTCACAATATGCGATTATGGCAATTGAAATTCTAATAGACTTTGGCATTGTAACTGGCGAAAAAGGTTTCAACATAGTCAATACTATGAATTTGCCTAAATCCCTTTGCTACAATCCTTAGTCATGAAAGTATACACCTTCTCATCCATGTCGGTCTTGAAGACCTACTTGCACCCTTTAAGTTTTTACACCTTCAGGTAGCTTAATCAAGTTCCAAACTTGATCATCAAACATGGATTTTAATTTGGATTCCATGGTTCCTTACCATTTTTCCAAATTAGGAGTGGACATCGCCTCAAGATCAGAAGTAGGATCGTCATTCTCAATGACTTTCACCTTATTACTTTCCGATACAAGAAATCAATATTTCTTGGGTTCGGATTGTAACCTATCCGATCTACGATGGACTTGTGCATCTTGAACCGATTCCATAACTCTTTGTGAGCTTGGTTCCATCTCTACTCTTGGTTTCATATTATTTTCGGGTTCTTGAACTCCTTCAAGATTAATTTTACTCCCACCGGATTCTTTATTGAGAAACTATTTCTCAAGAAACGAATCGTACAGAGCAACAAACATTTTATTCTCTTTGCGGTTGTAAAATTAATTTCCGAAAATAACCTTGTCAGATTTGGTGCTAACTTATCAGAGACAAGTTTCTTCTTATAAGCTTTGCAAATCCCAAATCTTCATGAAAGACAAACCAAGTTTTCTTCCATGCCACATCTCATGTGGGGACTAAGGAACCAATTTAGTAGGGACACAATTCAGTGTAACTGCATTATTTCTAATGCATATCCTCAAAAGGTAATAGGAAAGTCAACTTGACACATCATCGAATGAACCATGTCCTACAAGGTTCAATTCCTCTTATCAGACACACCATACAATGTGGTGTTTCGAGTGGAGTCAACTCTGAAATGATTTCACAGTTTTGAGATGATCGTCAAACTCTTGGCTCAAATATTCACCACCTCGATCTAATCGAAGTACTTAATAGTTTTGCCAAGTTGTTTTGTACTTCATCTTGAAATGTTCCAAACATCTCAAACGTTTCACCTTTGGAATTCATCAGATAGACATAGTCATATCTAGATAAGTCATCGGTGAATGTGATGAAACACCAAAATCCTCCCCTAGCAATGCTGCTTAATAGTCCACATACATCTCATGTATAATGACCAATAAGTCACTAGCCCTCCCACTATTCTTAGTGTAGGGTGGTTTGGTCAATAATCCCAATAAATAAGATCCACATTCCTCAAATGATTCAGAGTCATATGAGTCTAAAAGTCCATGCTAATGGAGTTTAGATATATGTTTCTTATTTATCTGACCAAGCCGGCAATGCCATATGAACGCGTTGTTCATATTATTCGGAAATAATATCCTTCATCATCCATATAAGAAACGAAAATAATACTCCTACTCAAATCTGAAACGTAGCAACACTTTGTTCGAAACAAGTACTAGTTCACTAGGTAAATTGACTTCATAAGTCCCTATGGTTAATGTAGCAACTCTTGCTTCTTTTCTATGCATAGGTTTACCTTCTTTGAGTAGCTTTCTATTCTTTGTTCCTTGCACATTTAAACAAATGTGGGATCCAATCCGGTATCATATACCCAAGAATAAGAAGTCGAAAGGAAAATACCTATTATATAGATACTTGAAGCAGTAGCAATCATATTACCCTTCTTCACCTTTTAGGCCTTCCTAATAAGCCTTGCAACTTTGCTTTCAATGACAATCTCATTATAATGGTAGCAAAATGCATCCTTTTGAGTAGGTTATAAGCATATCAGCTAAGATAATCAAAATTGCGCACCAGGTAAGTTCCCAGAAATTAGGTGAGCCACAAGGACTACTTAAGTACCAAATCTCTCCTTTGACAGAACTCTCCTAGACATGCACAATTAGAATACCAGCTCTGATTTGCAACATAATCAATACTTTGTATACTGACTTGTTTCTCACAAACAATCAGATTCCTACAAATTTTGCGTAAACTGACTTATTTCTCATAAACAATCAGAAAACCAAAATTTTGATGTTTCAACTAAACATACAGGAAATATCAATTCAATGTTTCAACTAAACATCTAACAAAGCTCTTAACACTTAAGAACATACAATTCATGCATCGCAACAATCAACAAAATCATATTTTAAATTAATTAAGCATGCATAAAAAATGAATTAATCTAGCATAGCCCTATAAACTTAATTTCCAGAAATTTATCTAGATTAAGACAGAAACATATCATATTATCAACATAATCACAGATACACAAACTGATTCGGCCCAGATCAGGCAAAGTATGTCGCGTGACATAGACCTTCAGAAGCCTGATATGTCGCGCGACTTAACGCAAGCCATCAGCCCTACTCTGTCGCGTGACAGAGTCCAACTCTGTCGCGTGACAGAGAGATACCAGTTGCAGATTTTTCAGCTCTTATCAGTTCCAATCATAAAGCAATTAAATCAATAAAACAACCCTTTTACAGATTTAATTCAGCATAATCAGAAGACGATTTTCACATTGTTTCACATAAACAATTAAAATCTACCGCATACAAAACATGCAATAATGAAATTACTCAGGATTTCGCGCGGCGGGGCACGAAATGCGGTTGTCTTTCGTGGAGGGTTGGTGTCTGAGACCTCGCTTTTCGGGAAGGAGAGGAGTCACCACGCAGTTTTTGTATTTTGAGCTCAAACGTTGAGAAACGGCTATTGGTTGAAAAAGGTGTCGTTTTTATTGGTAGCAAAAACTTAGGAAAAGGCTTTGAAAATGAGGAGTCATTTTTATTGATAGCAAAAATGAGTAAAAGGCTTTTTTAGTACCAGAGATTGTTAGTTTCGGAGGTCACGTTACGTTTCGGGAAGAGTATATTGAGATCACCCGAAACGCCTCGTATGACGAGTCATTCTACCTTTCTCGAAATCGTGTGCGTGTGTGTGTGTGTTTGCATTTTGAAATGGGGGATTGAATGACAAGCTTAATCTTGGTTTGAATGTCAAAAGTTGATTATGGGATCTTGTTTGAAAAGGCGAGCGTTTGAATGACAAACGTCGGTTTTGGAAGTTTTAGGAAAAGTGGCGCGAATGCTGATTTTAACTGTTTATCTTAAGTGTCAAATGTTGACTTTTAAGAAAAGAGCGTTTGAATGTCAAACATCGGATTTTGAGTTTGAAGATGAGTGTTTGGATGCCAAACGTCATTTCACGCGTTTTGAAAGAGAGTTCGAAGGTCGAACTCCGGTTTTGAACCGGGCATGTCATTGTTAACGATTTTACTGGAAAAACGTATTAAATGATTTTGAATGTCAAAAGTTGGCTTTTAAGTTTGAAGATGAGCGTTTGGATGCCAAACGTCATTTCGCGCGTTTTGAAAGAGAGTTCGAAGGTCGAACTCCGGTTTTGAACCGAGCATTACATTGTTAACAATTTTACGGGAAAAACGTATTAAATGATTTGCGATCAACGAATCGAGTTGCGACTCGGACTTTGAAAAGTAAATACTATCACGATCCAAAACGGGTCGGACTTTGTAAATGACAGTATTTAAAGTGTGGTATCAACGAAATCAAATGACCCGGAATTGCAAAGTACGATCGACGAGCCAAACGACTCGGAATTGTAAAGTTGCATGAAAGTAAATGACGTTCGACGGATCAAACGGTCCAGAATTTGTAAATGACAGGAATTTAAATGACGATCGACGGATCAAACGATCCGGAATTGGTAAATGACATAAAAGTAAACGGAACGGGGTCAGAACGCCGTTTTAACCCGAGATTACTTCTCTTACGGGAAGAGAAGAGGATCGCGGACTAAAACATATCGGACCCCATTAGACGATGGCGTCTACATTTCAACAATGTTCATCCGAAATGATTGTAGCGACTAACGCGTAAACCGAGACGGAATGAGAGTTTAAAGAGAGAGGGAGCTACCTATGGCTAGGGTCAGCTCCTTTGGCTCGGTGGGCGTATACGGGATACGAAAGTGTGTTTGGAACGGTGTTTCGAGGTGGCGGGGGTTGTATTTGATCAAAATACGAAGTTTTCACGCAAAACGAGGTAAAACCGGGGCTCGGGAGGAGTGAGACCAGTTTAGGCCGTGGGTTTTTGGGTGAAAGGGAGTAAAATTTGTTGTTATAAATGGCTTTGACAGCCTCTGTATTTATAGGTGAATTTCCAGCATGAGTCTGGACGGACTGAGGGTGAAATCTAGGGGGTTTTGTGAAACTTTGGAAATTGGAGGGACTTGCTGGCAATTCTGGAATTTCTGCAAAAGAGTCCGGCCGAACTGAGACTGTATACCGGGGATATTTTTATCTTTTCACTCTGAATTTGATTGAAAGGTGACTAGGGAAATGTGGCATGTAAGCCACATGTCCCTGTGACTCACAGGTCCATGGATTTTCGTGCCATATTTCTCGATTTTGTCCGTTTTTAAAATAGCAGTCCGGAAAATGTCCGAAACGCCCCCGAAAAGTGCCGGAAAGTGCATTTTTCAGGGAAAGCCGTACTTTAATGTGCAACGACGTGTGTTGAGTACGCTTTGACGTCGGGATGCATGGGGCAGTCCCGGGACGTCTCGTTGGCTTGGCAACGGGGAGCTTAACGGGTTTCGGTTAACCTGGAGCGGGCCAGTTAACGGATTCCGATTAACTTTTAACGGATTTTGGAGAACCGGATTTGGGTACTAGCAGTTAGCCCCTCAGCGACGTCACTTCCGAAGGAGGTGGGGTCGTTGAAAAAAGATAAGAATCTAAATTGGGGGATGCCTTACTTTGAAAGAGACCTGGGCGGTCAGCTGACTGGACCCTTAGCAAAAGGATTCCTACGTATCTCGAGCGGGAATCAAGACGATCGTAGTTCATAGGTGCAAGGAGCCGCGCGTGGGGATCTGGACCTGAGCGAGACTGTTGGGAGGCGTCTAAACCTGAATGAGACCACTGCGAGGTTCCTGGACCTGAATGGAGACTATTGTGAGGCGTCTGAACCTGGGATTTCTGAAACCTTCGAGGGCATGTGGCGCCTCAGACCGGAGTGGCTGGAACTTATGAGGGCATGTGGCGCCTCAAACCGGAGTGGCTGGAACTTACGAGGGCCTGTGACGCCTCAAATCGGGTCTGCTGAAACATACGAGGGTGTGTGGCACCTCAAACCGGAGCTGCTGAAACATACGAGGGCGTGTGGCACCTTAAACCGGAGTTTCGAGGATACATTTATCCTGAGACGAAGGCGTTCGTGCCTTGAGTGTTGGACTTACGAAGATGGCCAGATTCATCTACCGGGGATAGGGTGGCAATTATGGGAATGGTTGTGTTAAACTGGCGTTATTAACAACACGGAAGGATTGACGTTCTAACGAAGGGGTGAGGAACGGGATGCAGTCTCGGGAGAGACTGACACTTTGCTGGGGAAAAGCGTCTAGGGTTCTACGGGGTCAGTTAGGAGCTGAGGGGGTTTATTGTCATCTCTTCTTAGACGGGTGGCCTTAGGATCCTGCTGGGGAGGAATGTTCGGGTTGACGGCGATGGCCGAAGAGGGATTGTTGTGCTGGCTTACCTTGATGGCCGCTGAAATGGGACGATCGAGCTTACGACTGGCGGCCGGGGAAGTGAACGTTCACTTGCTGGAGTGAAAAGGTATTCAGGCTTACGAGGATGGCCAAAAAGAGATTGTTGTGCGGGCTTACCTTGATGGCCGCTGAAGTGGGACGATCGGGCTTACGACTGGCGGCCGGGGAAGTGAACGTTGGTGAAAACCAATAGAATTTTGACGTCGGGAGACGGAATTGTGACTTGAATGTCCGGAGACAGGATTGAGCGTTTGAATGTCAAACGTCGGTTTGGGGCTGGAATGAGCGTTTGAATGTCAAACATCATCTGGGGATTGAGAATTTAATGTCTGGAGACGAGCATTAGTGAAAACTAACTGAGAATTTAACGTCTGGAGACGGGCGTTAGTGAAAACTAATTGGGAATTTAACGTCTGGAGACGAGCGTTAGTGAAAACTAACTGGGAACGGATCCTCAGGGGATGGGGTGTTAGAAACGTCTAACTCGGGGGAAATTTTACACTTTTGGGGGCCAAAA
The DNA here is from genome assembly GCA_022495995.1 of Adenophora triphylla var. japonica. Lineage (NCBI taxonomy): Eukaryota > Viridiplantae > Streptophyta > Magnoliopsida > Asterales > Campanulaceae > Adenophora > Adenophora triphylla. The sequence continues at coordinate 615,429 of JAFEMH010000734.1, forward strand.
GGGGTAAAATTGAAACTGCGAAAAGTTGAGGGGCTAAATTGGCCAGGAATCTTTCATTTATTCCGACGAAAAGGAGAGAAAGGAGAGGAGAGAAACCATTCCAAATTGTGAGGTTTGCTCAAATTTGCAAGGGAAAATCAACATGGAGGGTAATTTGGGACCAATGGCTCGTCATGGAAGGACCGATAATGAAAGAACGCGGTTGGTTCGGACCATTCGAACCATTACTCTTCCATTGAATCCGGCGGAGTTCTACCCAGCTCGGGAGAACCACAAATCCAAAGGAGGGATCGAGAGACAGGAAAACTTCCTTCAAATTCCATTAATATTAAGAATGTGCATTCTTTAAATGTTAGGAATTTGACTAGAAATGAGTTAGGAATTTTGGTGCCCGAATTGGAGCTTTTGACTTTGCTATGCGCCTTTATCGAAATTGACTAGAGTGTAGTTCAATTGACACTATGGGTAGATGACATAAAAATTTTGGTTGCGAAATTCCATGCCTAGATGTGTTTTCCGAATTTAAAGTATGTTTAAATCGGGACGGAGTAAATTTTCGAAATGTTCGAAATGATTTGAAAGTTCCGGATTCGACGGAGTTTTCGAAGGGTTTTGAAAGTTCCAGATTCGACGGATTTTTCGAAATGTTTTGAAAGTTTCGGATTCGACGGAGTTTTCGAAATGCTTTGAAAGTTTCGGATTCGACGGAGTTTTCGAAATGCTTTGAAAGTTCCGGATTCGACGGAGTTTTCGAAATGCTTTGAAAGTTCCGGATTCGACAAAGTTTTCGAAATGCTTTGAAAGTTTCGGATTCGACAAAGTTTTCGAAATGCTTTGAAAGTTCCGGATTCGGCGGAGTTTTCGAAGTGTTTTGAAATCTTGGACAGTTAATATTCCAACCGGGATGGAAATATTTTAGGAAAGAAATGAGAACTGTATCTGCGTTGCATCATTTTGACATGCGTTCGTGCACTCTGCTGATGTTGCTTCTGTACTTAAACGTATTCTTGCCTTGTTCACCTGCAGGGGGGAGCCTTTGAGGCAGTTCGAGCGTTATGGGAGATACTCTCGGATGAGGCTCGAGAAGGGGAGAGGAGTCCACAGAAGCTTGTGGTTGACTCCGGCTTGGCTGGATTTATTAGCGCGATAGCCGCGGTGGCTGTGATGCAGAGGGCGAGGTCCATGTATGTAGCTCTAAGCGAGTACTGGTGGGACACGACCCACACTTTACACTTCAGTGGGGGGAGGTGACTCCTACTGACTTTGCTGCTATCACTGGGTTGCCAACCTGGGGCAACGCGCTGGTGTGGGTGGATGGCTATACCCCGGGGCAGTTGTCGAGCTGCTGGGTTTCGATATCACCAATACCAGGGGCTTAGGTATTCGGTACAGGCCGATGGAGACCCATCTGAGGAGTTGGATTGATGCATATGGGGAGGGGTCCCCGAGGATGACCGCTGAGCGTCTGGCTCGAGGGTTCCTATGGTTCACGCTGTCAGCGACTCTGTTTCCGACTTCTGACACATCCTGTCACTTCCCTTTGCTCAGGTCGCTGACTGACTTGGACGCCGTGAGGGGGTTCGCATGGGGGGAGGCTGGACTGGCCGAGCTCTATCATATGCCTTTGACAGGTTCTCACGGGGAGAGAGAACACCTTGTGCTGTTCTCATTTGCCTTGGATGTAAGTTCCGTCTTTTCTCTTCCTTATCTCATTTTTGTACTCATATGTATCTGCTTTGTAGATAACATAACTTTCCATTTGCTTGACAGGTCTGGTGCTTTGAGGTGTTCAGCCCGCAGCGGTGGGAGATCAAGGAGGTGTACCAGTCCCTGTTCCCTGCCATGACGTCTTGGCAGAAGGATGCGAAGAAGGCGATTTCATCGAGGGTGGGCACTCGACTGATGTACGAGGAGGTGTCTCAGGCCTTAAGCCGAGAGTTCTCCGAGCGGATCCAGCTGACTTGGTAGAGCCGAATTCATGCTGGCGTGGTTCAGGTTGCTAGTGAGGTCACGCGTCGGCGGAAGCTGCTGGTGGGTGTAAGTACCCCAATCTGGATCACCCCCTTTCAAACACACGGGAAACACCGCAGACTCATCAACGCAGTCTCGGAGACCTCTGGCACTCAAAACCCTCTCAAAACCCTCTCAAACCCCCAACCAAACCAAGGAAGGAGCCTTCCTGGGATAAAAAGGGACAAAAGGACCTTTTGGGAATTTTCAGGAAATCAGAAAAGCAATTAAGGTCCGTACGGACCTCTTTGTTTCAATGATTACTAAATCCCCTTAAAGTCCACAATATTCCCTCAAATCCCGGAAGAAATGATTACTTCCCTGCAGAGTTGGTCCGTACGGACCTCTTTGCATGCAAGATGGTCCGTACGGACCTTATTGCTCAGGGGACACCATCATTCCAGAATATTCACCATCATTGCAGATTCCCTCAAATCGAGGAAATCCAAAATTCTGGATAACCAAGAAGGTCCGTACGGACCTCTTTACTCCGAAATTTTTACTATAAATAGAGGGCTCCCCCTCCTCATTTTCACACACCTCCCTCTTCTCTCTTTCTCCCTTAGCCTTCTGGCTCCCCTCTAAGTCCTCTCGAGGCACTCCCGGCCCCTTTCGGATCCTTCCGAGGCCTTCCGAGCTCCCTTGTGGTGCTCCGAAGCCTCCCCGAGCGCTCCCGAGACGCTCCCGCGCTGCCCCGAGGCACTCTCGAGGTACTCTGAGGCCCCTCGTGGTACTCCGAGGCCTTGCCTGGTCTTTCCACGGTGTCCCGGCTCTTCCCGAGTGATCCCGACGATCCCCACGCACGCCGAACCTCTGCCCGAACGCAGCCTACAACCTCAACTCACGCCGAAACTCTGTCCGCAGACAACCGGTCCCTCCCGAAGCAATCCCGATCCGTACCGGAACGCTACTCCGACCTCAAACACCATTCCCCAGCGGAAGACAGACGCGAACCAACATTGGTAAGGCTTCCTTCCATTACTATTTCAATACATTTTCATACATATCATACAATGTAGACATCCGATACAGCATGCATTTTTAAAAGCACACACACACACACACAACATTTAAAGGATATTAGGGGTATCCGAAAGACTCGTTTTACGAGGCTACTCGGGTGAGCTCTAATATTCTAATATTCTCTTCCCGGGAAGTCATCTGACCTCCGAACTCAAAATCTCATCACACAAAAACAGTTTAAAATTATCTTTAAACTGATGCCCTTTTTCAATGTTTTGGGCTTAATAAAAACGGCGTGGCGACTCTACAAAAACAAAAACGGCGAGACACGTCGCTCCAACGCGAAAGACGCCAGATGCCGGGGCTGCGAAGCCTGCTCGGATCCGGGTAATTTCAGTTGGCGACTCTGCTGGGGAATAATTTTGTTTTAAAAACTTTTAAACAAAACAAAAGATTTTTAAAACAATGATGAGGGCCAAACTTTCATTTTACCCCTTCCTTTAACTGTTGTGTGTGTGTGCACGTGCTTCGTTTTTATTTTACAAAAAAAAAATAAAAATACAAAAAAAATGCATCAATATACATCTGTGCATACATTTAAAATTCTTCAAAAACTCCTGTTTTACTCAGAAAAAGAATTTTAGAGACCGCACACTACGCGCACTGCTGCCTCGGTTACACCGCACTCTACTCACACTGTTGCCTCGGTTACACCGCACGCTACGCGCACTGCTGCCTCGGATACACTGCACACTACAACCCTCAACCCGGAGTGGTCTCAGTTGCAGTCCGTTAGGTCTTCCTAGGCCTCTTGGACGCGCACGGGATCATTCCAAACATCCCATCCTAGCCAAGCGTCAACCCTGCACGTTTGAGTCTTGAGTCACACTCTGTCCAGACTCGGTTGGTTTTTACCCGGTCAGGTGTCATACGGCTGGATACATATACCATGCCGGCCATTTTCTGAGTCAAGGCTCGGAACTCAAGATCCCTTGCGCAAGCAAAGCGATGAAAGGTCATGCTAAAATCTTGACCTGATCTTGATTTCCGAAGCTACACCTGCACGATGTTCCGTCCCGGATATACATCCATGCTCGCATGACACCATGTCATCACGCCTTTGATACGTCGCCCATGACGATATGACCCACCAACGCCTAACGTCACGGATCCCTTGCGCAAGCAAGGTAAAGAGAGGTCATGCCGAACTCTTGACCCGATCTTGACTCAGGTGGCCGACTCGGTTCACTATTCACATGGCTAACGCATCAAAACGAACATGACAGCTCGGTCCTTAGGTTCGATTTTTCTTTAGGCCGGTGGAAACCGCTTGCACTATAGGACCCTCGCCTGGGCCGTCCACCCCGGGATGTCGAAATACAGTGCAAAACGAGGGCTTATAGCCGCACGTATGGTCTCCATCGACCCAGATCTAGCATAGTTGCGAAAAAGAAGAGCAATCTTTTCCAACCTACCTAGGATTCTCGAGAAAACATGTTTTAAGTAAATTAAAACAACAAAAAAATCAAAAATAAAAGAAACGGAAACCGCATGCCACGTGAGCTTTCCCCTTCTATCCCGTTAGGCCATTCCCGTGTCTAAACCTTGCCCATCACCCCTCCAGCCTAACAGAGAGTGGTCGAGAGTGCCCTGGAACCCGTCTCCCGGTGTCAAAACAAAGAAGGTCCTATCTCCTTCCCACTGTCACACCGGGACAGTCCGTCAATTCCCATGGCCAAGTCGGTGGATAACGATGATGAGAACGGGGCCTTACCCCCAAGAAATTTCCCAACACTGGAAGAAGTTTGGGTGTCCTCATGGCTATTGAGAAACGTCAAGGTGAGCAACAAGCTCGGATCGAAGGTGCCATGCACCACTTCGGAACCTTAGCCACCCAACTACCTGGGCTTCCCAAGCCATGATCGCTCCTACAGCCTCTAACATCTCTCATTGTCTCCCGAAGTCAACCCGTTACCCTCGTATGAGCCATGCGCTTATGACGTAAGACCACAAGACCTTCCAGAGGAAAGCCCGCCCATCCAGCCTCCCCCGAGGTCCCGGTACCACCGCCGAACAACGAACACATCGGTGGGACGTCCGCGACAGAAGTGCTTGTCCGGAAATGGAATTCCAGGATGCAATGAACGAGGGCCGTCCTCGACGAAAGAAGAAGCTATCTTCTCAACAAAAACCGAAAAAGAGGTACGAATGCGGTGATCCCACAATTGGAACCCTTCGAGAACCCTCAGAAAGTTTGACTACTACGTCATCTACTCCAGAAGCCTAGCTCGCACAAGGCCATGGCAATGTCTCGCTCCATGATCAATCGGGACGAGCCGCACCGCCACCGAAGGCCCGAAGGTCCGTATAATCCAACCCCGTCTTGGGAAGATCTCAAAGCCACTATTGATGCTTCGAAAAGCCATGACAAAGTGAACGAATTGAAATGCGCAGCCTCGGCCTTACGCCAATCGTGCTCCTCCCACTCCGAAACGGGAGAGACAAGCAAAACCATAAGTCCAGAGGTGAATGTTCTCGACACGTTCCGGCCAAATCCCAGTGAATCCTCCACGGACAGACAAAAGGCCACCATACCTCGAGCCACGAATTGAAAAGGGGCCCTACGCCAAAGAAGCCGAAACCTTGGACCCAAAGGTTGAAGATCCCGTCTTGACACGGCCAAGCGCACTCAGCTAACATCTCACTCTGGTCCTTACTCACTTCATCTTACCCGCACAAGCTCAAGTTGGAAGAAAGCTCGGCCCGCACCATGGTTCCCATCACAAAGTGACACCTGATGAAGCGGTTCGTATGATTGGCAACGTCAATTACAAAGCAATATCATCACCTTCACGAGCTAGATCTTCCAAAATTTGGGGCCGACCACAACGAGCCTCTCTACATAACAGCTCAACCGGACGAGCGCCGTCTCCCTCGGGTGTTGGTAGATGGGGATCATCCATGAACGTCCTTCCACCCAAAATGATGGATTTGCTAGGGATCAAAGCAACCGATCTAAAACCCTCGACTCGAGGCAATCAAGGCATACGACTCAACATCCCGCCCAGCCTGGGAATAGCCACCTTGAACCGGTGGTTTGGAAAACAAATGGTCCCGACAGATTTCCAAGTCATCGACATCCCAATCACATTCACCGCCATTTTGGGACGCCCTTGGCTACACCGGATCAATGGGGTGGCATCCACTCTTCATCGGTGCGTAAAGTTCGTCCAAGGAACGGATCTTACCATCATCTACGGTGATAGCATAGTCAACGAAAGGACCGAAACAAATGGCGTCCCGGTTTTAGAAATCAAACCCGACGATGATGGCATGATGCTAACAGGGTTCACCATCGAAAGCCCAAAGGCCCAAGTGTGCCACATAGACCTGCCTTTGCTTTGGGAAAAGATACCTCCCCGATGAAAATGATGAAGCACATGAACTACATCCGGGGCTCGGTTTGGGAAAACGCCATCGTGGCACTCAACAGATCATCAATATCAAAGAACAGAATACCCGCACGGCCGGGATACTCTCCTACTCCCGAACACATTGCGGAGGACAAGCGAGCTGCACGAAAATGCTCCACGAGATAACAAAAGAGGCTTGCAAGCCATCTCCGATCTTCGTCCTTACGGCTTCGACATGACCAAGTACTTCACAAGGAAGGCCGGCAACATGGAAGAAGATCCGAGAAAAGGAACAGAGCCGATCGCCGCCAAACAAAGCTGGCCGACAACCATGGACAAGCTCCAGCAGAACCTGGCAAGATTCAGAGGCCTCAAGCCAAATCTTGTCCGAAGAGCATTCCTCGACACACCGCCCTGCCGGATCCACAACCACCACTATTCACAATGAATTTTGGTTCGGGAAAACCCCCTCTTTGGCGGAAGAATTCGAAAAGCTCTCTCGTCAACACTCCCGCCTTCAACAAGCGGGACGGGTCCGCATTCGAGCTAGCAATGCCCAAGACAAAAGCAAAAGACTCCGCAGACGATGCTTGGGACGAACCACTGCTACACCTGCTCTTCAAAGAAGAAATCGAGATGCCGGATCTAATCGATTTTGTTAACTCTGTGATAGCAATGATCGGGAACGGTGACATAGAGCCTTTCAAGCCCCATCTCCTATCAAGCTCATTACCACTCAATAACTGGGCCACATTCTCCGGACCTCTACCGCCAAAAAGGACATGATCGAACAACTTGGTCGACCCCTCGAGTCCTAGAGTCTAGTGTCAAAACTCATCCCGAGTCCATTAGCTTTGAATTTGAGTCTCTCGAGTCATCCTGATGGCCTCACGCCGTAAGATTACGAACTCATTGCCAATAATGTATTCCCGTATGCTCTTAATGAATGCTTCGATCTTTCCGAGTATCCTCTCATTGCATCTTTAACAACCTGATAAATTAACTAACACACAAACAGTTAATAACGATTCACTTGATAAAGAAGCGTACACATTAAACGAACAATACATTAAGCACATCTTTAAGCATGTTGTCAAACGAGAGAAAAACCGGGCCCAAGCCGCCGAGGAGGTTTTAACCAAAGTGAATTTGGGAACCGCCGAAGAGCCAAAAGAGACGCAAATCGGAAGTTTCTTCACCGGCACAGAGCAAGACGCATTGATCGCACCGCTCAAAGAGTTCGTGGATGTGTTCGCTTGGTCTTACCGAGACATGCCCGGATTAGATCCTAACATTGTGGAACACCGGATCCCCTTAAATCCCGAGGCTAAGCCCATCAAGCAAAAGCTACACCGAATCAAGCCGTAATGGTCTTTACAAGTCAAAGAGGAGATCGAAAAAATGCTCCGCGTCGGCTTCATCGGGTGATCGAGTACCCCACATGGCTCTCCAATATCGTCACGGTCACCAAGGCCAATGGAAAAGTACGCCTGTTGCGTGGACTTCCGAGATCTCAACAAAGCAAGTCCCAAGGACGATTTTCCACTACCCAACATCGACATGTTGGTAGACACTACAGCCCAATTTCGAAGTCAAGTCCTTCGTGGACGGTTTTGCGGCTACAATCGGATCAAGATGGCCGAAGAAGACCAAGAAAAACAGCTTTCACAACCCCTGGGAACCTACTGCTACACGTAATGCCGTTCGGACTAAAGAACGCCGGGCTACCTACCAACGGGCAAAGCAACCGCCCTCTTCCACGATATGATCCACAAAGAGATCGAAATGTACGTCGATGACATGATCGTTCACTCAAAAGGATCGGACGGACAACATCTCACAGATCTGAGAAAATTCTTCAATCGCCTCCGAAAACACTCAATGAGGCTTAACCCCGCCAAATGCACATTTGGGGTTAGCCGAGGCAAGGTTTTGGGATACATGGTCACCGAGAGAGGCATCGAGGTGGATCCTCAAAAGATCAAAGCTATCATCGAAATGAGACCACCGCAAACTCGGACAGAGGTGAAAAGCTTCATGGGCCGCCTGCAATATATCGCCCGCTTCGTCAACCAATTGACCTCTATATGCGAGCCAATCTTCAAACCGATGAAGAAGAACGCCGACATCGAATGGAACTCGTAATGCCAAGATGCCTTTGAAAAATAAAAGCATACCTTGTGAGTCCTCCGATTCTCTCGTCCTCCCCACGAGGAAAAGCCACTGTTGCTATACCTAACCGTGATCGACACCGCAGCTTGGAGCCATGCTCTTTCAAGAAAAGAAGGAGTCACGGGTCGAAAACGCCATCTACTTCGTCGGCCGAAAGTTTCAAGGCAGCTAACTCAATTACTCAGCCCTCGAGAAAACCTGCGCAGCTCTGGTATGGGTTGTCGGGAAACTACGGCACTACATGCAGTCGCACACAGTACACTTGGTTTCCAAAATGGACCCAGTCAAGTACCTCTTCGACAAACCATCTCTGTCAATGAGGCTCGCCAAATGGTCTTTCTTCCTAGCGGAATTTGACATCAAGTACGTAAACCAAAAGTCAATCAAGGGACGGGCCATGGCTGAACAACTGGCTGATTTCCCCACCGACGAGGCTCGAGGCCCCGAACCACAATTTCCAGACGAGGGAATCTTCACAATCGAAAGCGAAAATCGATGGCAACTGTTCTTCGACGGAGCAGCTAACAAAAAGGGAAACGGCATCGGTATGCTCTTGGTGGATCCCAAGGACGAGCACACCCCAATTGCTATAAAGCTCAATTTCGAGGTAACCAACAATGCCGCCGAATATGAAGCCTGCGCTGCTGGACTACAAGCCGCACTCGAGAGGAATGTCCAGAAACTCGAAGTTTATGGGGACTCAGCCTTGATCATCAACCAAGTCTCCAACAAGTGGAAAACCATAGACCCGGGCTTGCAAAAATACCATGCCTGCATGGAGGACCTCATCACACAATTCGAAGAGGTCACCTTCCATTACTTGCCAAGAGACCGAAACAGGTTTGCAGATGCCTTAGCCACCTTGGCTTCCCTTGTGGAAATCCCTGAAGGAAAAGCAATCAAACCCTTCAAAGTCGGACGAAAGGAAATTCCTGCCTACTGTTGTGAGATCGAACCAGAACCTAAGCCCGTCAATGAGCCATGGTATAACCAGATCTTCCAATACCTCAAGAACGGGGAAACCACCTTCATCAACAAGGAAGACCCACACACAGGAGGGGGTCAAAACCAAGAGCATCATGGCCCTAAAACGCCTGGCCTCTCACTTCGTCATCCTCGGGGACATGTTATACAAGAAACGCTACCATGAGCCACTCCTACGCTGCGTCAGCCAAGAAGAAGCAAGCAAGTTCATGAACGAAGTCCACAATGGGGCTTGCGGTCCCCACATGAACGCCAGAGCCCTGATGCAAATCATTCTCAGGATGGGCTACTACTGGATCTCCATGGAGGCAGATTGCATCCACTTCGTCCGAAGCTGCGACAAGTGCCAACGGTTCTCCAACCTCAATCATCTGCCACCCCACGATCTCTACTGCATGACTACACCTTGGCCCTTTGCCACTTGGGGAATTGACGTCATCGGGAAAATCGCTCCGCCAGGCAGCAATGGTCACGAGTTCATCTTAGTAGCCATCGACTACTTCACCAAATGGGTCGAAGCCAAGTCCTACAAGGTACTCACCTCCAAGAAGGTCGCGCATTTCCTCAAGGAAAACATCATCTGCCGATACGGCATCCCAAATGAGGTCATATCGCACAACGGCTCACACTTCGAAGGGAATTCGACAGACTTCTGGCTGAATTCAAGATCACACGTCACAAATCTTCTCCCTACCGGCCACAAACAAACGGCGCCGTGGAAGCAGCAAACAAAACCCTCGAACGGATCATCCGGAAAATGACCACCCGAGGATGAGATTGGCCCGAGAAGCTGCACCTTGCACTTTGGGGCTACCGCACATCGGTCGTAACGCCCACGGGAGAAACCCCATTTGCCCCGACATACGGGATGGAAGCAGTCCTTCCCATCGAGCCGAAATTCCCTCACTCCGAGTGCGCTGGAAAACGACATCAACGAAGTCGAATGGCTCGGCCGACACGACGAATTGGCTCGCTAGACGAGCGACGACTAAAGGCCATGGAACACGTCCGAGCCTATCAAAGCAGATGGCTAGAGCTTTCGACAAGAAAGTCAAATCCCGAGACATCGTGGAAGGCGACCTTGTACTCAAAGAAAAGCCTCCCACTCGAACCAACCCACTGGGAAAATGGGAACCCACATGGATCGGCCCTTTCGTGGTTCAAAAGATCTTCTCCGGAGGCGCCATGAAGCTAACGTACCTAGACGGCAATCCCTTCATGAATCCAAATAACGGAAGCAAACTTCGCAGATACTTCGCCTAAAGAAGAACAAATTGCAGCATCTCTTGGCACTCCATGTAGTGTCGAACTACGCAGACCTGAGCCCTCTAGTCCGGGGGAACGTAGGCAACCTTAATTGGTCCGGTCTAAAAATACACAAAAAAGTCAAAAGTTTGAATGTCAATCAAGACCTCCATCAAGCTACGCACTTTTCAAGAACACGCCCCAGCAGTCACCTTGACCAAGTCAAACGACGGCGGCAACATCGAAGGACATCCGAGGGTCACTCAAAGATCAAACAACTGACTCATGTCTGCTTCCAAGCCAGGGGCTTGTCTTCGCCCTCACGCGCTTCAATAAAAAAAAGAGCTCGAGCAAGGGCTCACAAAAAAAAGAGCTCGAGCAAGGGCTCACAAAAAAAAAAGAGCTCGAGCAAGGGCTCACAAAAAAAAAAGAGAGAGAGCTCGAGCAAGGGCTCACAAAATAAATAAATAAAAGAAGCTCAAGCAGAAGCTGCGAAATTGAGGTCAAGAGCCCGACGCCAACAAGAGGCAAGGAAGCTACGAAAAAGACCGTCAAAATGACTTGTCAAGGGAGCATTCAACCTCTCAGCCAAGCACAGAGCCTCAGCAAAAGGGGATTGCCGTCAGGGCCCAGACTACTTCAGTCCGCGGATGCAATGTAAAAGTCCAAAGATGGACGCCGACAAAGTGCACAACAGAAGCAAAGGCAAACAAAAGATCTTGCGTCTCGACAAAGCTTTAAAAGTAAATCACAAATCACTAACGGTTACAACATTTCTTGATGAGTTCAAGCACGGTCTACTCTCAAGTTCACAACATGCTAAAAGACAAATTTAATACATTTAACTAATAATGTGTTTGCAATGCAATGAATGGATACCTAGGAGGTCATTCCGCGCCATCTGCGCTTGTCCCCTCGCCATTCTTTCCTTTCTTCCCTCGTCCCCGCGAGTCTTCTTTCGCTTCACGTGAACCAACTCTCGCGTCTCTCGCCCGAGATCGTGGGTCCTCCCCGTAGAGTCAAACAATCCAAGAGCTCTCGTGGCTTCATTCGCCCGTGCTTCGGCTCGGATCTCCTCCCCGCGAGTCTCGTAAGAGAGGACCTCTCCCCGTCGCCGGTCAACTCTAGTCTCGTAGTCAAACAAAGTGTCTCCCGTCACATCCAAAGGGTCGACTGTGCTTCGGAACTCCTAAGGCAATAGCCGCTACGGCAACCGGTGTCCCGTAATCGCTACATGCCTCGCTCTCCAAGACCACTTGGGACCGCCCAACACGCCGCTCATACCAAAGCCGATACCGAGTCGTCAACACAATGCTCCCCGACGTCTAAGGAGTACCACAGAGGGAAAGCGGAATACTTCCATACCTCGTAAAATACAAGAAGGCACCCGAAGATGCCATACAAAGAGGAACTACCTCCGCAGAGCAAGGTCATCCTGCACCAACAAAGGCTCCTCGCTTCATCCCAAACCGCCGGAAACAAGCGACGGAATATAGAAGGAGGACCAAGACAAACCTCCGGGAACTCGACAACGTAGGACCCTTCCCGCAAGACCCTCCCGGTCTCAATCCTCCAGCCGGAACCCACCAATGATCTCGATGCGTACCAAGCCGTGCCATCCATCTCTCCCAAAGTGATCGATCCATATCCAACACAAGAGGTCGCCGAGCAAATGACCACGGGCTAAACGACGTCGGAGCCTCTGACATGGCCCGAAGTCTCTCTCGCAGCCCACAAGGTGAGCAAAGCGGGGCTTCCCCTCTCATAAAACGATCCCTGGGCCGCGCACGGTCGATACCATGAAGAGTCTCCCCAAAGACCAACGGGACAATATCCTCTCCAACTCGCAAAGGCCCTACCACATCTAGCAAAGCGCCATCACAAATGCCAAGGGAACCGACTGTAAAAGCGTCGCCATCACGCACAAGGCGAATGCATCCCAAGAGACGTCACTCATCATCAACCATGAACCGCTCCGGCAGCTCGTAAATGTCGATATGACCCGAATCAAGGATCATGCCCCGCACTTCTTCCAACGAAGTATGAAGAAAGTCTCGCAAGCTTCACGCTCACGGCAAAGACCGCCAATCAAAGGAAGCGAGATGGCCTCCACCTCCGGCCCTCCAATCAAAGCCCGAAAATCCTCAAAAGTGGGCACCATTTCATTGTAGGAGAAACAAGACACGTGCCTCCTAACATCCTGCAACTTCGCGGCAGCCCGCAACAAATCCCAATCAGAACCAACTCCTTAAAAGACCAAACCGAGCAAAGACGAAACCTTACCTCGAAAGCCCGTCTCGATGCCTCATACGGCGCCGCATCCACGTTTTCAACCGCTCAAGGAAGTGTGCTTGCCTCTCCCGCGAAAGCCTCGGCAAAATTCTAGGGACGTACGAAGAATCCATGGCAAAAATGGAGGTTCCTAGAGAAAATGGGGAAGAAAGCTCGAAAATGGCCGCAAATGGGGAAATGAGGAAGAACCAGACACCGGAAAGCATTTATGTCCTTCCCAAAGCAAGGTTGGTCCGTACGACCTCTTTGCATGCTAAGTATGTCCGTACGGACCTCCTTGCAAACAACCCATTTCCCAAAGAAACAAGATAAAACCACTGTCCTCAAGAAACCTTGCTCCAAATCGCCCAAACACCGGCCAAAGCCATTCCCGCAAACATACACTACCCACAAATGCACTCTCACCACGTGGCATGCACAAAATAAAAAATAATAATAGCAACAATTTCTAGGACAAATCCCTGAATCACAAAAATGACATTACATCTTAAAATAAAATACTGTTTGCCGTGCAAATACATGTGTTTTATTACAGGTACCAATAAATGTCTGTTGCTAAACAAAAAAAAAGGGATATGAAAAGAGGGAAAGCAAATGAATACTAATCGACTCCTCAAGATCATCATCCTCGCCGAGGTCCTCCAAAGAAAAGTCGGGCATCCCAAATAACTCGCCCGTCACATCCTCGTCGCCGAATACCGAGCACCCGCCGGAGGCTCCCACGAAAAGTACTCGAAGGATCAAATCCGGCGAAAGGATCAAAGAAAGAAGGCTCGAGGAACCCTCACCCCGTGCGCCATGCGGAGGCATGAATCGATAAAAGGGCCGCTCCTCGAAGGCCCCGCAGCCTCCCGAAGACGTCCCGGCATCCATGCTATGCCGCCTCAAAGGTCCCTCCCCGCTGCGGCTCCGGCTCGGCTCTAGGCGGAGGAACGTCTGCGCAGTGCCTCGAAGGCATAGGCTCGTACGCCGGCACGCGTCGCGAAGACCGGCAAGATATCTTCGAAGCCATCTTCTTCGCAAACGACCTCATCGCCACGTAACGGCGAGTCAAGATATCATAGGCTCTCCCCGACTCCGCACCAACAAGCAGCCTAAGGAAACGCTCAAAGAATACAGCTTATACTCAACAACAAAAAGAGAAAAATACGTAAAAGATGCCAAGATGGAAAAGAGTAAGCACACTCACCGATCTATCTGGGTCCACTCAGATGCAAGCAGAGCTCGCTCCGGAACGGGCATGCATACACCCTCCTCTCGATCCGTCCCCGCGGACGTACGTGAAATCCGGTCCCGCATCGGAACCTCTGGGAGCTCGCGGCGCCTCTCTCTCCTCGCTAATACTCGCGGCGCCTCGCCTTCCTCCTCACGAAGGCCCCGTACTCCTCTCCATATAAAATGAACTCCTCGGCGCCGACACCGCCAAGGTACCTCTCGAAATCAAGCACGTCCATATCCCGGAATCAAGCATCCCAAAGGGAGGGTCCTCTGAGCCACGGGAAGCACACCGGCCATGCCGCGTAAGACCCGCTCTCCCGCATACATGACATCACAAGTCAAGCCCCGCAAAGATCTTCCGCCGCGCCGTCACCTCCTGAGCCCTCAAACTCATCTCCTCATACCGAGCCCACGGGAACAAAACAAACCCCTCCGGCTATCCGCTCCAGACGCTCCCCGCACATCCCTCGTAGGCGATGGTGAGCTTCCCCGCCGGTCCTCCTCTTCCTCGCCGTACGAGCCCAAATTTCCTAGCATAGCAGTGGTACGCAAAGAATGCCCCTTGATCTCTATCCCACGGGAAGCACTGGAAAACCTCATAAAACCACACATGTGACAAAAAACAGAGAAGGCTCAGTGCAAAGGAAAACGGAGAAATGACAGACCGCTAAATCAAAAAAAAAAAAAAACAGCAATAAACTCATACCTCCAAAGCAAAGTCAAAACAGGCCAACGAACTGGCCACACCCCGGCTAAACCGGTCCAAGGAGAAGTAGAGCTCGCCAAGCTCGCTCGCCCCAAGCAATGTCGCACTCTATCCAGATCAGCCAAGCTCTCCAACAGAGCAAAGGGAGCCGCGGTCGCGTGGTTCGAGAACAAAGTCTCTGGACAACAGATACCACAAGAAGGAGCGCGCCAACCGCTCCGCTGCCACCCGACCGGTACCCCGGATGTAGGCCCCAATACTAGCCGTAATCTTCAGCTCCACATCACTATACAAAGATGCCTGTGCCCTCGCGAGGACGAGGCTCAAAGCCCAACAAATGGCCAAGACCACATCGGAGATCATATCCTCCACCGCACCGGCCCTCCTTTTCAAGGAAAGCCCTGATCGCAAAGAAAGTCGGTAGGCGTCACCGTCACCTCTCCCTGCCTCGATGGAAGGTGCGGGTGGTATCCCACCAATACTCGATAGACCCAGAAGACACTCTTGTTCTTCCTCGTGTCGTACACTCCAAATGTGTTCTCAACGAACACACCTGTGCCGTAAGCATAAACCACTCCGGGACTCGCCTACCGTCCACGGAAATATCGTGCATCCGCCGCCATAGCTCAACAAATGCCTCGAGCGATCCCCGAAGTTTTCATCCTTCGCCTTCCCGCCATAAGCTCCCGCATCCCGCAGTAAACACAAAGAAAGGTACGTCAATCACAGTACTTAATACAAAGGTACATATCACCCGTCACAAAACACGGCACATATAATGCACATAATTTTCACATACATTATACATATAATTTTTCCCATGCAGTCCGTCACAAAAACACGGCACCCACTGTACACATTTTCTCAAAAGAAAAAAAAAAGGGGGGGGGGATTAAACCCTACACGACACATTTTCAAAAGAAAATCCGTCCCAACACGGCACATATTGCACATATTTTTCCCACAAAGTCCGTCACCCAAGAACATGGCACACACGGCACGACACATCTGCATAACACATTTTCAGAAAATCCGTCCCTACACGGCACACACTTTCAGACAAAACCCGTCACAAAACACGGCACATGTCACATTTTTTTCACAAAAATTATCACTACACGATAATTTTTCTCATAATGTACATACATAAATAGCATACGGTACAAAACACCAAAGCATGCATTTCATTAGAGAGGCACTTTATTTTCATAAATAAGAGCTAATCTACACATTTCTGCACAAAATACACATACCCACAATTTTTACATGTCCATTTTCAACAATTCATCAAGAATTTCACAAAAAGGCATAAAATAATAACAAAAAATTCAAAAATGCGAAAAACTAAAACCTAGTTCTAGCATTCAAAAATTCGAGCAGGGAATCAAAACTAATGTATTTCTTACCTCCCCGACGTTCGTAGAGCGACGATTGTGCACCTCCGGATTCGGATACAAGACATCCGGGTTCTTCGAAGATGGAACGAACGAAATCCAATTCCTTTGAAGCTCCATCCGTTGCTCGACCACCTCGATCAAGGCTGACGACGACTCCTTCGAGATCCCTCCGCCATTGCAAGCAATTCAAGCTAAGAAAAATGGAAGATTTTGGACAAAAATGGAGTTTTCTCTCTCTCTCTCGCCGGTTCACGCACCGGAAATGGGAAATGAAGAGGGAGCCTCGAATTTAAGCCCGGCCAAAACCTGAATCAGAAACCAAAGTGGTCCGTACGACCTCTTTTGCAACCAGTGTTGGTCCGTACGGACCTCTTTTGCAAGGGGTGGCCAAATTACTTTCCCCGCCCTTATAATCTTTGCCCCCGGCCGTCCTAAGGCCTTTTCCAAAGAAATCCAAGTGCAGAATGGTCCCTAACCCTTCAATTCAACCACCGGCCGTCAGCGTAAGACCGGTCCTCGCCCACTCCAACGGCAATTCAACCACCGGCCATCAACGTAAGACCGGTCCTCGCCCACTTCAACGGCAATTCAACCACCGGCCGTCAACGTAAGACCGGTCCTCGCCACTTCAACGGCAATTCAACCACCGGCCGCCGTCAGCACCGGGTCTCGCCACTTCAACGGCATCAACCACCCCGTAAGACCGTCGCACGGCACAATCAGAAGGAGCCAACACCTCCCAAAGACGAATATCAAGGCACGAGACGCCTCCAAACGCCCGACGGCAATTCAAGAAGGAGCCAACACCTCTCCCAAAGACGAATCTCAAGGCACGAGACGCTCCAAACGCTCAACGACAACTTCAACCACGGCCCTCAAAGGAGGTCCGAAGTCATCTTCCCAATGCAAAAGGGCCCCTACAAGGTCACGCATCCCCAACAATTCAAGCACCGGCAGCCGATGTAAGCCCGAATCTCGCCCACTTCAACGGCAACGCAAGCACCGCCATCAAAGTAAGCCCGAGCTCCTCCCCAACAAGTCAAAGGGAAGTCATGCAAGATCGCATATCCTCAAAGACTGCCATCATCCTTGCCCACTCAACGGCAAAACAAGCACAAGAAGGAGCCAATACCTCCGAGTACAAGTCCCAAGGTACGGCGCCTAAAATGCCAAATGGTGAAGCAATCACCGGCCGTCATCCTTGCCCACTTCAACGGCAACGCAAGCACCGGCAGTCATCGTAAGTCCAACCTTCTACTCAACATGCAAAAACACAAAGGCATCTACGCCTCGAAGCACAAGGCAGCCACGCTCCACAATCGCGGCTAGAAGACGATTCAAAGTCTCGCGCATTACATCAATCGCGGCTAGAAGACGATTCAAAGTCTCGCATTACATCAATCGCGGCTAGAAGACGATTCAAAGTCTCGCGCATTACATCAACCGCTGCTAGAAGACGATTCAAAGTCTCGCGCATTACATCAACCGCCGCTAAGACGATTCAAAGTCCTCGCCACCAACCGCCGCGTAAGACGATTCAAAGTCCTCCCGCCGTGGCACCAACCGCCGCGTAAGACGATTCAAAGTCCTCCACCGTGGCACCAACCGCCGCCGTAAGACGATTCAAAGTCCTCCAAGCTGGCACCAACCGCAATCGAAGACGATTCAAGTCCTCACTCTATCTCCGGCCCTAAGGCCTTAAACCACCCGATTAGGAAAATCGTAAAATTTCCATCCCAGACACCACCACGTCCTCACAATTGACCTCGGCGGTCACCACATCTTAGACACCACCACGCCCTACCACCGACCTCGGCGGTCACACAACACTTCGTGGCACCACCACGCCCACATGCACTCACAAATTCACGACCTCCGAACTACGACTGTGCTTGATTCCCGCCAGGGATACGTAGGAATCCTATCACAGATCCACCCATCGACCTATACGGTCACCTAGACACCACCACGTCCTTCCCATCGACCTATGCGGTCACCCAGACACCACCACGTCCTACCACCGACCTCGGCGGTCACACGACACTTCAGTGGCACCACCACGCCCGCATTCACAAAACACTCACCCCACACCCGAACTACGACTGTGCTTGATTCCCGCCAGGGATACGTAGGAATCCTATCACATGGTCCAAATTTATCGACCTAAACGGCCACACAAAAGGACACCACCACGTCCTCACATCGACCCTCACTGGCCACTTCCTCTCCCAAAGACGCGATCCAGATTAGGACCCTTATCTTATCGACGACCCCACTTCTTTCATAAGTGACGCCGTCGAGGGGCTTCGTAAGTACCCCAACTGATCACCCCCTTTCAAACACACGGAAACACCGCAGACTCATCAACGCAGCCTCAGACCTCTCACTCAAAACCCTCTCAAAACCCTCTCAAACCCCCAACCAAACCAAGGAAGGAGCCTTCGGGATAAAAGGGACAAAAGGACCTTTGGGAATTTTCAGAAATCGTAGCAATTAAGGTCCGTACGGACCTCTTTGTTTCAATGATTACTAAATCCCCTTAAAGTCCACAATATTCCCTCAAATCCCTAAGAAATGATTACTTCCTCGCAGAGTTGGTCCGTACGGACCTCGCATGCAAGATGGTCCGTACGGACCTTATTGCTCAGGGACACCATCATTCCGTAATATTCACCATCATTGCGCATTCCCTCAAATCGAGGAAATCCAAAATTCGGATAACCAAGAAGGTCCGTACGACCTCTTTGCTCCGAAATTTTTACTATAAATAGAGGGCTCCCCTCCTCATTTTCACACACCTCCCTCTTCTCTCTTCCTCCCTTAGCCTTCCTCGGCTCCCCTCTAAGTCCTCTCGAGGCACTCCCGCCCCTTTCGGATCCTTCCGAGGCCTTCCGAGCTCCTCGCGGTGCTCCGAAGCCTCCCCGAGCGCTCCCGAGACGCTCCCGCGCTGCCCCGAGGCACTCTCGAGGTACTCCGAGGCCCCTCGTGGTACTCCGAGGCCTCGCCTCGGTCTTTCCACGGTCCCGGCTCTTTCCGAGTCAAACCGACGATCCCAAACCACGCCGAAATCCCGCCCGAGTGACTCCCGCCACCACAACGCACGCCGAACCTCGCCCGAGTGATCCCGACGATCCCCACGCACGCCGAACCTCTCGCCCGAACGCAGCCTACAACCTCAACTCACGCCGAAACTCGTCCGCGTACAACCGGTCCCTCCCGAAGCAATCCCGATCCGTACCGGAACGCTACTCCGACCTCAAACACCATTCCCCAGCGGAAGACAGACGCAAACCAACATTGGTAAGGCTTCCTTCCATTACTATTTCAATACATTTTCATACATATCATACAATGTAGACATCCGATACAGCATGCATTTTTAAAAGCACACACACACACACACAACATTTAAAGGATATTAGGGGTATCCGAAAGACTCGTTTTACGAGGCTACTCGGGTGAGCTCTAATATTCTAATATTCTCTTCCCGGAGTCATCTCGACCTCCGAACTCAAAATCTCATCACACAAAAACAGTTTAAAATTATCTTTAAACTGATGCCCTTTTTCAATGTTTTGGGCTTAATAAAAACGGCGTGGCGACTCTACAAAAACAAAAACGGCGAGACACGTCGCTCCAACGCGAAAGACGCCAGATGCCGGGGCTGCGAAGCCTGCTCGGATCCGGGTAATTTCAGTGGGACTTCACTGCAATGCGATGTATCTGGGGGAGAGGGTGACCCGTCAGCATGGTCCGGGGTCCCTTCCTATGGTGTCGGTGGACCCGCCTCTACACATGCAACACCCTTTGTCGATGCCGATGGAGGAGTTGGAGTGGTATAGATAGGGCGTGTTATATACCGAGTATGTCATAGCGGGCGCCGACTATGACACTTTCTTGAGGATGAGGCTGAGGAGCCCGCAGGTGCAGCACAGGGAGGGCGAGGGCCCTGGATATCCCCGAGATCTCCCTCTTCCATGCGCTAGGCTGGTGTATGAGGGGCTGGACGATTCCCGTAGGCGATTGGCGATCCCTATTTCGGAGGAGCCGAGGCCTCAGTACAGGGTGGACCCCAACGCTTCGGTGAGTGCTTTTGATTTCCTGCATTTGATAGTAGCATTCTACAAATGTTGCATCTGTACTGTCTGCTTGTCTTCTGACGACTTTCCTGGTTTGGAGGTGTCTGGCCGTACGTACAATCAGGCCATGAGACAGTTGGACGGGTGGGCCAACTATACTAGGAGGCTCGTGGAGTTCCTGAGGTGTAGTTCCCGGAGGAGTGTGGCTGTTCGTGAGCCGAGGCCGTCTAGGCCGAGAGGTTCGTCTGCCTCCATGGCTGGTGGAGCGGACTTTGCTCAGGGATTTGGCTAGTTCTCGGGCGAAACGGCGGGGTTTAGAGCTCGTCCTTCTTCGCACTCGGGGCACGAGCAGGGAGAGTCCTCGAGTTCGCAGGCGCAGAGGTGGCCTTTCGCGTATTCCCGCCTGGAGGAATTCAAAGATTATCTGTTCTTGACGGATCCGGCTACTGCGGGGCAGTACATCAAGTGCTCGGATGACGAGCAGGACTCTGAGTAGTCCTCCTTTATTGCTTTTTTAGACAAAATGTATGTATTGTCCAGACGATTTGACTTGTATTTGAAAAGGGCGCCCTTGAGGCGGAACCTGTATTTTGCGCATCTATTTAGTGATTACCTCCTTTTTATTTTGGCAAATAAGCAAGTAGGTTGATCAAAAATAAATAAAATGAAACATGCATAAAAAATTGAACGGGTCAAAATTTATGCCCATATGCACTGATTTTTAATTAAGTGCACTGTTGCACGAGCCCGGGGCGGAAGTGGTGTTGGCAGTGGTTGATTGAAACCATGGGAGAACGCAGATTCAAGAAAGCATGAACAGGGCTTGGCTTGGAATTGTTTCCAATTTGAGAGCAGCTGGCTGCAGAGTTGACCAAGTCAACTGCAGAAAGAGTTCGGCCGGACTGAGAATGAAATTCCAGAATCTTTTAAATTGCAGCCAAACTTTGCACTGTAGAAGAAACTCAAGCGTGATTTGCCTTGAACCATTAGCTGAATTTCTCTCAAATTCCTAAGGTTTCCTTCACTTTTCCATGGCTCCATTTCCTAAGCTACCGTCTCGGATGCAAGAGTGATACTTGGAAAATTTCCAGTCGTGGGTACGAAACCACACGAGGCAAAACAAGGGGTTTTTCGAGGGTTGTTGCGGGATGAAATCTGTTTGGGCTTTGAAGGAGCTTATGCCAGATTGGGATCTCCTGAGAGCTGCGGCTCATTTCTGGGACGTACGGAGGAATGTGTACAACTTCTCGTACAACGAAATCACTCCTACGTTTGAAGATTTCCAGGCCATTCTAGGAGGACCTGAGACGGAACAGCTAGTTCTTCCCTATGCGGGTGGCATGGCCACTGTTGAGAAGTTAGTGTCTCTGCTTGGTATCTTGGCTGGAGAAGCATGCAGGATGCTGATATTGAACACAGACTATGTCGACATTTCCAGGTTGCCCGATAGATTTGCCGGTGTTGAGGGGAGTGTTTTTTGCGTGGGACGCGTTTGCTCTGTGCGCGATTGCTACTTTGTTCACATTCACGTCCCTGGGTGTGTGCCATCACAGCAGCATCGGACCTAGTGAGGCAAAGGCCGCGAATGAGAGAGACATCGTGCCTTTGGTTCTGGGCGAGACGTTCCTGGGCATAGGTCGGATGGCGACCGGCAACCGGTACATGTGGGGAGGGAGTCCCGCTATGCTCACTATGTGGTTGAGGGAGAGGTTGCAGATGATGCCCGAGGTGCCAGTGTCTTGTGACGCTTGGTCCTTTTCTCGACGTCCTCTCGTGATAGGGGCAATCAGGCGAAACTGGAGCTCTGGATGGCCAGACTCCGCACGCATCACTTGTGATGGTGGGTTCCTCACTGGAAGTTACAGACTTGTCGGACCGCTCGGGCCGGGGTCTTTTTTGTCAGCTGTCGAGCGTGCTCTGGCCGTCCCCACGGCTTTCTACATTCCATCCTTGGTTCTCGCGACAAGACGGCTGGAGCAGGTGCCATTGACGGGTTTGAGTTATGCTGCTACCTTCAAGGTGGGATCTCTACTGATGGAAGATCCTTCGACGCTATTGCTGCTCACGTGGTTGTGGAAATACACGTCCTTTCCTGCCAGGGTTCTCTTTTACCGGAGAGGGGGCACTGTTTTGTCTACGCAGTATCTGAACTGGTATGAAGAGTGTATGGGGGAGACACAGATGGCTATCTTGTGGAGAAGGAGTGAGCTGTTGGGTGTTGATTACCTTGACAGCTCGACTTTGAGGAGAACCGAAGCGGGAGCTAACCCTCAGAATCATACTGGGGACGACATGGCTGACTATGAGGCCAATGCTGATCGGTAGGCCGATCAAATCACGGTTATGATGGCTCGAAGAGAGGCGGCTCAAGACAGAGCTAGAGAAAGGGCTGTATTGGTAGCTACAGGTTTGACGGAGGCGTCAGGAAGGGTCCCTGAGCCAGGTAGAAGGACTACCGGAATATTCCCTGTGAAGGTGAAGAATACTCGCCGCGGAAAAGGGAAGGGGAAGAAGGATGAAGGACCAAGTACGGAAAACTAGGTTGACCTTGCTGTCCAGAGTATCCACCCACTGTCATTGCAGACACAATAATTGATTAATGTTTTATTGTAGTTTTGCTAGCGTGTAGCGAGTCAAGAGTTGATCGTGCTTGAACTCATCAAAGATTGTTTTAACCGTAATGAATTTGTAGGTTAATTGAAAAGAGTTTTTCGAAACACAAGCAATTGATGCTTATTATTTTTTTTAATTTTTTTTTGAGACCGAACCAATGATGGCTGCCTACGTTCCCCTTTTACAATTGGACTAAGGGGCTCAGGTCACCGTAGTTCGACACTTTAGGTGAATTTGAGAAAAACAAATACAAAAGAAGTGCGACCCTGTTTTTTACCCGGATCATTAGCGGGAATGTATCCAGTTGGGTATTACTCTTTTAGCTCTTTAATTTTACTGAGGGGTGGTGTATGGGGAAGGAGAGTTGACTCGTGCTTTTCCTCAAACGAAGTATCTGCGGAGCTTGCTTCCGTTCATGGGGTTGACGAAAGGGTTCCCGTCCAAATCTGCTAACTTCATGGCTCCTCTGAAAAAGATTCTTTGTACCAGGAACGGTCCTATCCAGGTAGGCTCCCACTTTCCTAGGGGATTGGTCTGCGTAGGAGGCTTTTCCTTTAGCACCAAGTCGCCTTCTCTGATGTCTCGAATCTTGACTTTCTTATCAAATGCTCGGGCCATTCTGCTTTGGTAGGCACTCCATTGCTTTCAATCTGCGCTCGTCGAGTAGAGCAAGTTCGTCGTGACGGCTCTGTAGCCATTCGACTTCATTGATCCCGTTTTCCAAGAGGACTCGGAGGGATGGAATTTCCAATTCCACTGGTAATATTGCTTCCATTCCGTAGGTAAGCACGAACGGAGTCTCCCCTGTGGCGGTTCTGACTGATGTTCTGTATCCCCAGAGGCCTAGATGTAGCTTTTTGGGCCAGTCCCGACCTCTGGTGGTCATCTTTCTGATTATCATTGCGAGAGTCTTGTTTGCTGCCTCTACTGCACCATTGGTTTGTGGTCTGTAGGGAGAAGACTTGTGACGTGTGACTCTAAATTCTGTCAGTAGTTGGTCACAATCTCCTTCGAAGTGGGTCCCATTATCGGATATGATCTCGTTAGGCACTCTGTACCGGCACATGATGTTCTCTTTGATGAACTCGGCCACCTTCTTAGAATTCAGTACCTTGTACGATCTGGCTTCTACCCATTTGGTGAAGTAGTCGACTGCGACTAGAATGAACTCGTGACCATTGCTCCCTGATGGAGTGATCTTTCCGATGACGTCGAATCCCCATGTGGCGAAAGGCCATGGCGTAGTCATGAAATAGAGTTCATGAGGAGGGATGTGATTGAGGTTAGAGAACCGTTGACATTTGTCGCAGCTTCAGACGAACTGGATGCAGTCTATTTCCATTGATATCCAATAGTATCCCATACGGAGGATGATCTGTGTCAATGCTCGGGCGTTCATGTGCGAACCGCAGGTTCCGTTGTGAACTTCGTTCATTAGCTCGCTGGCTTTTTCTTTGTTTACACACCGAAGGAGTGGCCCTTGGTGGCGCTTCTTGTACAACATACCCCCTGCACGACGAAATGGGATGCTAGGCGTTTTAATGCCATCATGTTTTTGGCTTTGATCCCTTCTTTGTATTTTCCATCTTCACTTGTGAAGGAAGCTTCTCCGTTTTGGAGGTACTGGTAGATTTGATTGTACCAGGGTTCGTCGATCGTTTCATTTTTTATTTCGATCTCACAGCAATAAGCGAGTGTTTCCCGTCTCGCTCTATTCTCGAGGGGTTTTACCGATTTCCCGTCGGGAATTTCGACAAGAGAGGCGAGGGTAGCTAGGCATCTCGCGAAGCGATTCCCGTCTCTTTGGCAAATAATGGAAAGAGATGTCCTTGAACCGAGCAATGAGCTCCTCCATGTACGAGTGGTACTTCCGGGAGGCCGAATCTATCGTCTTCCATTTGTTGGACACTTGATTGATGATCAATGCCGAGTCTCCGTACACTTCCCGCTTCTGAGATGTCATGCGCCGAGAGCGGCTTCTAGACCGGCCGCGCAAGCTTCATATTCGCGGCATTGTTGTTTCAAAATTCAGCCTTGATGGCTATGGGAGTGTGCTCGCCCTTGGGATCGACAAGGAGCATTCCAATGCCATTCCCTTCTTGTTGGCCGCCCCATCGAAGAAAAGCTGCGCGGCTCGCTGCTGTCAAGTGAAAATAT